>CAWUFW010019924.1:0-168803 GCA_963921515.1 Calotriton arnoldi
TCGCGAAGAAATTTGATACTGTGAAAAGTACAGAGTCAACAAAAAGGAGTAGAGAGGACATTTCCGAATCAAGATCAATTAGCAGTGGTTCCCTCACTTCTACGGAGAGTATTCCGTTAGTGAGTGATAAAAATGATGTACTAGTACCACAAGAAAAAAGTAATTTTTTATTGGCGCTAGAGAGGCTACGCCTCAACAGTATGCAAGCAAAAAGATATGTAAGACAAGGCGGGGAGGCAGGGCCTGGCACAAAAAACAAAAAAGAATTACCAAAATTAGCGGTGGACCTTCGTTCATCCAGGAGGAAATAAATATGGGTACAATATTGGAGACAACAGAGAGCAGGTCAAACACGCAGGTCAAACACGCGGGAGCAAAATGATTGTAATCTGTCAATTGTTAATCTTTCAAATCACAGTCTTAGTAATGAAGAATGCAATGTTTTAAGAAAAGGACTTGGTTTTTGTCCTACACAAACTTGTAAAATTATTGATGTGATTGTTAACCTACATAAGTTCACGAGGATTTTGAAATTAAAGCATTTTTTCCATACGAATCTAAGATGTAATTTGCTTAATGTCCCTAACCCCGAACTCACTGAGTATACTGTGGGGAGGTGGATACTATTCATGTATTGATGTCACTGAATGATGATACACAAATTACCCGGGAAGAACTTAATATGGAATTGGGAGTTAACAGCAAGCCTGATATTGATAGTGGGTTAAAAATACGATCTAAATTTATACCCCAAGTATCCCATCCTAAAATAGATCTTTTTAATGCACGAGTAACGGAGAATTTACATAAACTATTGAATTCTGATCAATACAGGGATAAGGGTCCATTTAATCTTACCTGGGTAGAACAACAGGCTTTACAGACCCTATGTGATCGAGAAAATATAATAATACGTGAAGCCGATAAGGGTGGGAACGTGGTTGTTATGAATAAATGTGATTACATGGGGGAGATAGCAAGGCAATTAATGGATGGTGCCTGCTATGAGACAATTCAATCTAACCCCATACCGGATCTGATCATTCATATTAACATGAGACTCTTGGATTGGAGTGAAAAGGGTCTCCTGACTGATGGAGAATTGGGATATTTGAGGGTTATCAAACCCAGTTATCCCTGCATTTATGTGCTCCCGAAAATACACAAGGGGGGAGATTTCCCCCCTGGGAGACCGATAATTGCAGGGATTGATTCTCCAACTGAGCGACTATCTGAGTATGTGGACACATATTTACAACCATTAGTAAAAAATGTACCTGCATTTATACAGGATAGTAAAGATATCCTCAATAAATTTGAGGATGTTGTTTGGACTGAGGGGTTACATCTGGTTACATTTGATGTGGCCAGTTTGTATACCTGTATCAGGAAAGATCTGGGTCTTCGTGCATTAGGACATTTTTTGAAAAATAGAACAGCTGAGTGGTTCGAACATAATGAAATGTTATTAGAAATGACAGACTTGATTTTATCAAAAAACTTTTTTCTTCATGGTACACAGTGGTACCACCAACTCCAGGGCACGGCGATGGGAGCAAAATTTGCGCCATCGTACGCAGGACTGTTTATGGGTTGGTGGGAAAGAGAACATGCATGGGCAAGATATGCCTCCCCCTGGGTTGATAACATCATATTCTGGGGGAGGTATATCGATGATATTATTTTACTGTGAAGTGGCTCAGTTGGGGAGTTACAAGAATACTATGACTTCCTTAATAGAAATCCATATAATGTGGCTCTCACAATGAACCACTCCGCAGAGCAGATTGACTTCTTGGATATTACGTTTTATGTGGAAGGTAATAAATTACAAAGTAAACTGTATAGAAAACCTACAGAGAGTAATAGTGTATTACACGCAACAAGCGCGCACCCTAAGGTAACCATCAACAACATTCCCTATGGAGAAATGTTGAGGGTATGCAGGAATTGTAGTGATACCAATGTGTTTACTGAAAATTTAAAAACAACTAGAAAAAGATTTGAGTGTAGAGGCTATAAGAAACAGATATTGGATAATGCAGAGAAGAAAGCAATACAGAGAACTAGGGAATCCACTATGCAAGTTCAGGGTTCTGCCAATGTTGGTCTAACTACTCGGTCTTCAATTAATTTTGTTACGAAATACAATAAACATAGTCAGGACATTTATAAGATTCTTTATAAACATTGGAAATTGTTACAGGAAGTGCCAGGAGTTAAGGGGGAAATCTCGATAAAACCCAAAGTGACTTACCGAAGGGGAAGGACATTAAGAGATATGCTGTGCCCAAGTTATGTGTTACCAAGAAAGACAAGGAAGACTTGGCTGCCATCACAAGTGAATGTTTTTTTCACATGTACAGACTGCAGTGTATGCCAGTATGGCAAAAATAGATTGAAAGAATTCAGTTATAATACCTCTCGGGTTTATAAAATGCGACAGATTATAACATGCAAAACTACACATGTTACATATATAATTGGATGTTATTGTAACATTATTTATGTAGGCAGCACAACTCGGGCACTTAAAACTAGAATTCAGGAACACATAAGGGCAATTCGGCATCAGGACAGTAGGTATCCAATGACGGCACATATGCGGGTGTGCCATGGAGGTAGACCAGAAATCTGGTTCCATGGCATAGATCATATACCCTTGAAATCGAGGGGGACAGGGAGCGGTCCCTTCGACAAAATGAGGCGGGCTGGATATGCCGGTTACGATGTACTAAGATGGGACATAACACCGATGAGGAGTTACATTATTTTCTGTGATTACAGAGGGAATAAGATTGTCATTGGAAATATTTCTTGAGAATTATGTCCTTGAAAGTCAATGTGGCTATCCTCTTTTCAATCTAGATATGGAGGGAAGTGATTTTATACATTGTTACCAATAATGAAGTAGTGTTGGTGAATGGGTATATTTTCATTTTTGGCCAAAATGTTATCTGGGATGATAAATGCATTAGATATGTATATAATCCAAGAATGGGATGTGGCCAATTTGCCGGGACCAACTGTGTAACAAAGAGATTGAATACATTGATTGTTAAACTAAATGCAATGTGGTTGTAATATGCCTGCACATATCTTGCCAAGGCTCTAATTGGTTAAAAGTATACACAATTCTGACCTAGTTTTATAAAGTTGATTGAGGAGGGAGACTGGGTGTAATTTGGTTACTACCGCTCTAATTTCTGTGGTGGCTAATCGAACCTTAGTGGTGACGGGGGTGGTGTCCCGCCTCTGCTACCTGAGCTACTTTTCATCATTGGATTTCCTATGTAAGAATTAGGGACTAATATGTTTAAGTGATATCTGGATATATAACAAATATAATAGTGTTATATCCGTTCATAAAATGAAATACGATAGTAGACTAGGTGGAATTGAGTTGCTTTTGTTTTGTACCCCGGGAGGGGATTCGAATTTGGGTTGGGGAGCTGATGTTGTTCCACTCTCGCTGGCTGAGTTATGTCTTATTTTTGAATTTCCGCCCTTACTATTTGAGCTACGTCTCTATATCGGATTTCCCGGGGAAGTTATGGGAATTAATATGTGTACATGGTATTTGGTTACAAAATATATACATTGGTATTATACTTTTCATTACCGAGAAAATGATATTGATGGGATGAAATAAAACTGTTATTAGTTTTGTCTTCCAGTAGGAGATTCGAACTGGGGTCGTGTGGTTGACTGTGTCCCGCTCTTGTTGGTGGAGCTATATTTTATCCTTGAACTCCTTATGGAGGATTTAGGTAATTAGGTGTTGCTAATGGTGATTGAATATATGGCAATCATCACGTTTAAACACGTGAACATAATATAGTAAGGGGATATCGTGAAATGTACCGTAATTTTGGGGAGTGATTAACACATTTTTCAAACGGCTAGTGCGCGTTTGTAAATGTAAGACTTTGTGTGCCTTGCGTTCTGGTGGCGCTATGCGAGTGGAGACTTGTTCGCAACTTGATCTTAAGATCCCGCTTTTTTGAAATAAGAAGGGAACAAAGAGACTTTGTTGCTGGACCCTGCTTGTGATAATGAGACAGGTGATACTGGCGGTTAACGTTATTTGACGTAAACGGGTGCTTAAATAGGACCATTCAAGTCGGGGTTTTTTTCGCGCTCTTAACGAACTATCTGTCGGTTACGTCGTGCAGGACCGGACCTTTCTGGTAAGCTTAAACCCGTCTTAGACGAATTCTTTTTCCCCTTTATTAAACAGGGGGGGGTATATCTTCGTTAAACTTAGACCTGCTTTTGATAAGCTCCTCGCTCCCCTGTTGTTAAAAAAGGTGTGGCGTAATGTTTTTCCTTTTGGAAATACACTAGGGGGTTGAATGGGAACGGTTTTATGGACAACTCTAAGATATTAGAAAAACGAGTGTTTTTTTGACCGGATCGACGCAAGGAACACATCGTTTTTTTGGGGCTGTATAGTCCTTTTTAAGGGCCATTGCCATTTTTGTATGGCTTGCTGTGTAGATAGTTTTTCAGTATAGATCCCAATATATTATTACTCACTCTAATTGAGAAGTTATCTCCGTATATTGTATTCTTTTGTATAAAGATTTTGAACAACACATTACAATACGGTTGGTTACTTATTGCTTTATAAATTACATTGCAGGCACATCAGCCCTTTTTATATTAGAGCCTCCGAGCCGGATTTGGGTCGGATGCAGTTCAGTCAATAGGTAAGCGAGTGGTTTTTCATATTGGGTATTCTTAGTGACTGATAATATGGAGTTAGTTGTATGAGATTGCAGCAATATGATCAAATGTTGTTGCTTTCAAGTTATGATGCGTGCGTTGTAGGCCGGTGGAATACGATCAAATGACGGGCCTAACGGAGGCTATTGCTATCCATTTACTCTGTTTTTAGGAAATGTCAGAGGTCTTGGACTATTAATGTCCTATTGGCCTTAGCAATTTGTTTACCATCTGTATTTTTCTCTTTTTTTAAAATACTTTTGCAGGCATAACTCGACTTATTCAGTCTTTGCCTGCAGCCCTCTAAAAAAGAAAATTGGTGATCTATGGTGATTGTCCAGTGGAGTACACTGGAGGAATATGTATGCAATTCTTGGCCAACTTTTTGGAACCATTTAATATACTTGGTAGGTGTAACATTGTGTCAATATATAAGGGGCATGATATATAATTTACCATGTGACATATGATATAGATCTGGTTTTTGACCATTAATGGTATGGTAGTAGAGAAAATGGGGAATGTTCTCTGAAATGCTTTGAGGTTGACTCTGGTAGGCTTTAAAATGGGATTATAATGTACCAATTTTCGTCTTTATTGCAATGATCTGTGCTCAACTTGTGGGAAATAATGCAATGGACATATAGAAGGTCAAAACAAGGAATATTAGGGTGTGTGGCCTTGAGTAGATAATTAGTCCATTGATAAAAGGTCAGACGGATAACATAAATGAATGATGCTAATATTTTTCTTTTTATTAAACAGTTTTAACTGTGAGGTTTTAGGTTTTAAATGAGAGCCTTGTCAATATTGTACTTAGGCAAATTTCTTTGTATGTTTTTATGCTATGCTTCTATTACATGTATTCAATGAACTATAAATTCAGCATTATGCATTGTGATAAAGTAAATTATATATTTATCTTTTTTAAACATTGTTTTACAGCCCTGATGAAGTTCTTGGTTTAGAACGAAACGCGTTGGCTGTTGTGGCTGTTTGCTGTACACTTGTCAACTTTGTAAAGAAGAATAAAGACCTTTTTGTTATTTCAATACTGGACGGACATTCGTATATGTATTTTCATATGGACTCTTTTGTAAAGTGGTGCAACCTGCAGTTGTTATAATAATAACTTTTTGATGGTTAACAAATGGAATTCTCGTTGCATAACATTGAAACATAGAGCTCCAAATCACATTTTGGAAAGGACACAGACAACACACCCCTTCCAAGTTGTGATTTGGTATCTATTCAGAAACTCTTTTTACGAGTCTGTAGAACATTATTGACTCCTAAAAGAGGTTAGTACATTGAAAAAAAGTTTTTAGCATTCACAAACACTAAAAGGTTTTGTACATCTGGCCCATGGTCTCTTATTTTTTAATTTATCTTAATATTCAATGGTAAAAAGTTTACATCAAACTAGTTGGCTCTCAACCTCCATCTGGTGCACTTCTCGACCCTGGGGAGGTCGATGAGGCCTTGACTGACTCCAAAGCAGCAGGACCTCCCTTGGTGCCAGCTGGCCCCCCCTGAGTCAGTGATCGACTCCTTGGCTCCGATGCACAGCCCCTCAGGGTTCCCACCTGTGATGCCCGTGTTGGATGGGCCCATTCTTTGTCTCCTCTCCTCTATGCCGTTAGACATCGGAAACTGTGTCGGTGGATCTGTCCTCCTTGGGCTACCTTCCTCCGCTTTCGGAGGAGCCCCCTGCTATTTTCTCCTTGGCACACCGGTATTTTGGTGATGTGGGTGATCACATGACTGAGCCTCCTTCGTAGTTTCATTGGGTTTCTGCCCTTGGAGACAGAAGGGCCTGTTTTCTCTGCCTCACTTCCGAGGCTAGCTCAGCTTTTGCTCTGCTTTTGCGGGGAGTTGGCGTAGTTCTGAGGCTGCAGCTTCCTTCTGTGGAAGTGGCCATTGATCCCCTACTTGGGGTGCTTTGGCAGGGCCAGCTGAGTACTGAGCTTTTGCTTCCCTTCAGTGAAACCCTCTTTGATATTCTGTTGGGCACGTGGGCTAAACCAGTTTCAAGGGCCTCAGTGGACCAGTATATAGCTCATAGGCACCATCCTGCTCCTGGAGACCCACTCTGCCTTTCCCGTTAGCCTACTTTGTGGTTCAGGCTTCTACAGCCTCCTCTAACATCGACGCCGTGCTTGACGTCCCTCCGGACACAGTCTAAAGGTCTGGATGCTTTTGGTTGATTTATCTTTTCTGCTTCCAGCTCCGCCTTACGGTCCCTTAATACAGCTTGTGTTTAGGGTCATTTTTCTCATGTGCTGTGGGATTCTGCCTCGCGCCTTCTCCTTTCCATCCCGAAGGCTCTCGGGACACTCTTTCTCAGCTGATCCAATATGGCCATCAGGTGGCTATGTTAGTGATTTGTTGTGGCATGGATACCACAGATTCTATTGGACGGTCCATGGCCCTTTCAGTGGCTCTTAGCCGGCATGCCCGGCTACGTACCTCTGGCTTTTCTGAGGCTGTTCAGTCTGCCTTGGTGGACATGCCTTTTGATGGTCAATATCTGTTTTGCTCTCAAGCTGACTCTGCTGTATGTTGTTTTCGGGATAGTCGAAGTGGAGCGAAACCTTAATACCCGATTGTCATACTGTCTTCTTCCCACCATACTCGGTCGGACTGGGGATGTCTCCTGCGTTCACTTCTGTGTAGACTGTTCTAGGGCTGTGCCAGTTGGCTTCTTCTTTTCATTTGTCCTCCATGTGCCGTCCGTATGGTGCCCTGCCCTAGCAGGTATTTTCTTTCTGCATTCTACCCTGTGGATGACAAGTTGTGGTCCCTGGTCGTTCTCGGGGATGCATCTTAATTTCTGACCCTGTTGGTGTCTACGCCGATGAGTGCCCAGTCTTCTTTGCTTTCTACCCTGGTTCCGATTGGGATGTTTTCATGGTATTGTGCAGATGCACTGTTCCCTTGTTCCCTGTCCGACAGGGTACTTAGTCTGTATACCTTACAGGTATTCCTCAATATGTTTCTGACGCTGTCATACCTCCTATAGGAGACTCCACATGCAGTGCTTTGTGGCACTGTTGCAATTCGGCACATGTTGGACGGTGGTTCCTCTTGACCGTCGCCTTCCCCCACCCTCCTGGTTGAGTGTATTTCTGCACTTGCCAGGTGGTTCTTCCCTTTCACTCTGTTGGTGCCCTTCTTTCCTAGCAGATGCAAAGGAAGGGGCTTGGTTCTTGTACTTTTTGTTAGTACTCTATCACACCAAACAACCAATAATACTTAATATAAGCGTCTTTCAAAAAGAGGATTATTTTTGGGCACACTGTTTCCATAGCAGTTTCTATACGTGGCGCTGCATTTTAGCGTGGAAAGTAGTCGTGAGGGAGGGCTTATTCGGACTCTGACGACGTCCCATCCGGTGGACGACTCCATTTCGAAATCACTCGACGCGCAGAGGTACTGCAGTAGTTACATTTCTGGATCCAGTCTGGTGCCTGCGGAAAATTCTACGGTAAGAAATCTGCGGCTAGATCTAGTCTCTACTGGCTAAGACGTTACCGAACATAAGTTACTTATTCGTTTAACCCATAATGGTCCCTAGTTAGTCTTGAAAAATTTAATATTAGTGGCATAAATAATATAATTTGTCAAAAGATCCTGCTATGTTTAACTTTAAGTTCATCCTTTTTATGTTTTCCTTTTTAGATAAGATCTGTAGTTGTTAGCTTATGCATCAGTCTGAGGTGAAATGCTGAATGTGGCAAAAGAATGTATGCTGCAGATAAGTGCTAGAAAACGGGGATGGGTTTAGGTGTGAATGTAGCTAGTCAATTTAGCTGTTCCCTGATAGTTTGTCTATGTCTCTTCATTTATTGTATGTATACTTTAATCACATCTGATGAACATTCCTCTTGTATTGCCTTTTCTACTTAGAGTTCGCATGTAGCACTAAGTTCGTATTAAAAGTAATTGAAAAATACAAGAAAGGGATAACAAACCCAAATCCTAAATATATTAATTTGCTGTATAGAGTTAACATTGGAGCACCAGTCCTTATCTAGTATTATTGAGTATAGTAGCCCATAATGAGAGAAACGTCTGTATAGCTTACTGCAAGTACCATTTACAAAATGGCCAACTTGTATAAAGGTGCCAATCTTGTTGTGGGTAAGGTTGAAACCACTTTTTCAATCACTGTGGTTCTGACTCAGTGGTGAGAATTTTTTTGCAGTATAATTCTTGGTTATTTGGTAGGGGCAATGTAATTATTGTAAATATGTAGATGTAAGTGCTGGTGGCGGAGCCATTTTAGCGGCCGATGACCGGTGGGGTATGCCTGGGTGCCTGGGGAGGGGATCGGCTGGGGATCTCCCCTCCTGGCCATCCCCTAACCTCCGGGTTTTTCTGCGGTTGCCTGTCCTCTTGCACCGCCTCCCTAGCGACGACGGAGATGCATGAGTCTTGCTTCTCCAGGCGGGGGTTCAGCGGCGGTGAGTACTGCGACGCTGCTGACCAGTGCCCCCGAGCTTGTTTTGCTTCTTGAGTTTTGGGGAGGCGCGCCCTCCTGGTGCCCGCTGCTGCCTCCACCTCTCCGGGGCTGTTGCCTGGCGCCCGAATCTGACTTTGCCCTGTCTTTGCGGCATTGTGAATGGCGATGCTGCTGCCCCTGGAGCCCCGGGTGTGTGTACGTTGATGACCTGCTTTGTGATCGGCGGTGTCCTGCCCTCCTCCCTCCGTGGTCATGTGGCTGCCTCCCCCATCCGACCCTGCGTGAAGCCTTCGAGTCTGCTGCCTTGTGGTTTTCGTGCTGGATTTTTGTGTGTTCCGCCATTTTGGGTTGATGCTGTCGGTTCCCATGGCCTGGGTCCTCCATCTTGGCGGTTTCGACCTATCCTCATTGTTGCTGGACTGCTCCGTGTTCGCCTGTCTGCTCTTTTCCTCCACTCCCCCCCCCCCCCCTTTGGTCTCCTACTCCCCTCCTATCTTATACTATCACCTATTCACGGGATGTTTGATTGTTGATCCCCAGCCGGTTTGTATGTCTTTTACTGTGACTGTTTTGTAAGTACTTTCCCTCTCGCCGGTCTGCCTGTCCCGATTATGCATTCCTTACCCCTTTTTACCATTCCCTCCTACCTTCCATGCCCCATTTGACGTGTGTCTTGGCTATGCTATGCGCTAATAACCCATGTTATTGTGTATGCACTGTTTTTCTCCTATGTTATACTTGGCTCCTGTAACTGATGTAATTTTGTAACTTGTACCTCGCTGATCCTCATGTAAAGCGCTCTGATACCTCTGGGTCTAGCCAGCGCTATATAAAACTCTGCAAATAAAGTAAGTTAATTTATCATACTACTTGTTCTGAGAATTCTGTTCTGTTTGAATCGAACTGCTGGAGGCTTATATGTCACTTTTAAATACTATTGATTCCAGGGTTTGCCAATTACATACATTATTTGAAATGAGTGAAAATGGACACAGCTCAAAAAGGAATACAAAATCTTAATTTTCATTAAAAGTTAAATAGTTGGCACAATTAGAACCCTGACAAGTAAGGGTCTTCATCCCGGTACTCATTGAAGCGAAGCCAATGCATTCTCCTCATATTTTTGAAGATCCATTCTCATTGATTGCTTCCTCTCATATGATATACTAAAAAGTGAGGCATAAGAGGGGCTCAACCATTAACCCATTCTGGTGTCCCTTAATGTGTTTAAACAACTGTTCCTTCTAGAAGAAGAAATAGTTATTTAACGTGTTGTATGTAATTGGTCCAGTGGATCAGGGATCCTTTGGCCATACTCCTAATTGATTTTGAAAAAGCATTTGTTACTAGGATGAACTTTGGTCGGTATTTATCACCTATGGCCATCTCCTGTATAAGGGACCAAGGTAAGATTAAGGATTATTGGGGTGCCAGACCTCTTTCTCATTTAGGCTGGTTTAGGAATTTGGGTTACTGGTTGAGGGGTTGAAACCCTACTCCAGCAGCAACCACAATGTTTGTCAGGGTGAAACCAAAGCAACCCCCAAAATAACCTGTTCTTAACACTCTAGTAGGTTGGCACAAAAGCAGCCAGGCTTAACTTAGAGGCAATGTGTAAACTTCAAACAGTAATAAAGTGAAACCGCAACTCAAGAAAAATGCCACACCAATAAAGAAAAATAGAATAACATTTAATAAATTATTGAGACCAAAACGACAAAAATCCAATCAGTAGAACCAAAGATATGCAGTTTTAACAACTTAAGGGAAAATAGCCACAGTGGGCGCTTTGTGCTCCTATGCACTATCTGGTCGCACCGTATCGGTACAAATTCATAAGTTCAGGCCGCCCACAATGGAGTGCAGTCTGGCTATAGGAACCAAGTTAGGCCTGCTGAACAAAGCATCTTAAATTCTGGTTTGCAGAGCATTTCGAGGTCCGTCGTTAAAGATGCGTCGCGCAGCAGCGGTTCCGAGGAAGCGATGCAGAGTCCTGCGTCATTGTCGAGAATGGCATAGTCAAGGGGCTTGCGATGCAAAGTCCTGCGTCATGGATGCATCGTGAAGCAGTGGTTTTGCAGCGTGAATCTTTTCTTTATTTACATACTGTGCATTATTCTGCCATCTAGTGGTTGCGTCCGGAATTCTCCACTGTTTGTAGTCCTTCTTCTCTTTCTTGTTTTTTTTGTGGTGTTGGGCGTCAACTGTCCCACCACTTGGTGTCTAATCCAGCCTCTTCTGACGTCATATACCCTACCCGGAAGCTCCTCTGCGTGGTCGCCATGTTCAGATTCTTTTTTTCTGCCGTTGGGTCTAGAGCCTAGCTGAGTGCTCATTCTATGAGAAGAAGTTGGACAAAAGTTCGTCGAGTGAATTCCCGAGAAGACTACCGAAATAAAGGTAACAAATAGCTGAAGTTAAGGGAGAACCAAAGAATACCCGGACAGGAAACCCCCTGGGGAGAAAATTCGAAAGAGGGGAAGCAATTCAATTGAGGGAAGCCAACTCAAATGCTCCTCTCAACAGATATGCATCCCAGCACTGGGACAAGATGGCAGAGTTGATGAAGCACCTGCCAGAACAAAAATGCAAGATAGCAGCATCCCTGGCAGAAGAGGGGCACAACTTTGCAAATACTTGCTTAAAGTCTGCATGAGATGAAGCAGACACTGCAAGTAGACAAATGATGGAGGTAACAACCCCAAGACGTCATGCCTGACTAAGGGTGTCAGGCTTCAAACTGGAGGGTCAGGTGAATATAATCAATATGCCTTTCAATGGGGAGCAACTGTTTGGAAGTACAGTAGATGAAACCTTGCAGCAGCTAAAAAATATAGTGAGACGGCAAAGTCCATGGGAGCTTTACAATTCAAGGGACACATATGGAGAGGATCAACACCTGTGAGAATACTAGCCGCGGAGGACGTTTTTGAAGTGCAGCCTGATATTACGGATTTCAAGGCACAAGTTAAGCACAGATGCAAGGACAACACTGGCAGTACCAAACACCACTACGTCAGCCCTTTTGGGGTCGGGCAAGAAGAGCACAGACGCATAGAGGAATGTTTGCCCCTCCAGCAAGTGGCTTACTACACAATCAAACTCTCTCACACTCAACACCGATGGCTGTGGGGGGGAGAATAAAGAACTTCCTCCAGGAGTGGAGTGTGACCTCAAACAAATGGATAGTAAACATTATTCGATGTGGATATTACATAGAACTGCTAAAACAACATCTATCAAGGGAACCAAGGAAAATGATCCACACAAAAGAAGAAACAGTCTTTCTACTGCAAGAAATAAGAGTTGCAACAAAAGGCAGCAATAGAAAGAGTTCCCAGGAGCAAGATCAACCAGAGAAACTACTCAATATATTTCCTAATACCAAAGCAGGGGAACCCTACATCCTATCTTAGACCTTCACTTGGTAAACAAGTTCATAAAAACACAAAAATTCAAAATGACAATGTTGCAAGATGTCGTACAGCAGATACAAAAGCGTGACTATATGGCAACTATAGATCTAAAGGATGCCTATCTTCAGAACCCAATGAATCACATACACAAAAGATATTTATGTATCGTGGTGGACAGAGCGCATTATCAATTCAAAGTGCCTGCCTTCAGAATAGAATCCGCACCAAGAGTGTTGACAAAATGTCTGGCAGTGGTGGCAGCACACCTAAGAAGACCAGGTATACATGTATATCCTTACTTAGACGACTGGCTGGTAAAAGCAAACTCGCTGCTACTCAAATGCAAAAGCAACATACAGCAACACTTCCCAATCTGGGTTTTTCAATAAACATAGAATAATCATCTCCAAAACCAGAACAGGAAAAAAATCTTCCTGGGAGCAAGAATAAACCGAGGCGAAAGCATATGCTTGCGGAAAAAGGATAGTATCAATACTTCAAGAAACTCGCCTCTCCCAGAAGGGTCAGTCTCGGACAGTGAGAAAAATTATGGGGAAGATGGCCTCCTGCATTTCTTTCATACCATATGCAAGACTACATCTGAGACCAATCCAAGAATGGATACAAAGCCAATGGTCACAATCCACTGGGAGTTGGAAAGATCTAGTGATTGTCACACAAAAAGGATCTGGAGGAGATGGCGTGGTCGAACAGGACAAGTGTAACAGCTGGAAGACCATTTTTTCATCCAACTCCCACAGTGATCAATACCACGGACACCTCACATATGGGTTGTGGAGCTCATATGGAGAGGCTCAAAGTCAAAGAAATTAGGAAGGAATAGGAAGTGGTACAACATATCAATGTACTGGATCTAAAAACAGTATCCCTAGCCTTCAAAGCCTTTCAGAAACAGCTGTGGGGAAAATCATTACTAGTTCAGATGGATAATACTACAAAAATGTTCTATCTTAACAAGCAGGGAGGAACACAATGCATTGTACTATCAAGACTAGCTCGGGAAATCTGGAGGTGGGCCATCCAGAAACAAACTTAACAACAATTCACATTCCGGGGAAAGACCATGTTGAGGCAGACAAGCTCAGCAGGCAAGCATCCTCCTCTCACAAGTGGGACCTCAATCAAACAGTATTCAAACTAATATTCAAACAATGGGGAACACCAGAAATAGATCCGTTTGCAACCTCAGAAAATGCAAAATGGCAATTCTTTGTGTTCAGACACCCACACCGCCACTCCCTGGGGATTGCTTTGTCAATAGACTGGTCAGGGGCATTTGCTTATGCTTTTCCCCCCGATTCCACTCATACCGAGAGTAATCAGATAATGCAAACAATCTCAAGTGGCACTGATACTCATCACCCCACAATGGGCAAGACAAACTTGGTTCTCAGACCTAATAGAGGTAGCATAAAAAAATATACTCAGATTACAGAGACAGAACTATTTACTGTCTGTTCAGAAGGGGCGAGTTCTACATCCAGAACCAGCAGCCTTAAGTTTAGCTGCTTGGCTTCTGAAGACTTAGGGCCTGATTACGAGTTTGGTGGACTTGGAGCAGGCCGACACCCCAGCGCCCTGCTCCAAGACCGCCAAACTTGACAGCCGTCCGCCTGCCAGACTGAGTTATTTTGTGGTCTGGCGGGCGGTCCTTTGGCGTTCCCTCGGCGGCGCCAAAGTCTGTTCCTGCACGGTATGGACTGTAAAGTCCATGCCGTGCAGGAAAGGGGGTGACTGCACATGGGGGGCACAGCATGTGCCCCCCCTCCCCCACCCGCAGGGGCCCCCTTTGTTTCTTCACTGCCACAGTTTTCATGGCGGCCTCACTGCCATGAAAACTGTGGCGTGAGGAAACTCCTAATATGCCAGTATATTAGGGCCTCTGACCGCCGCGCCACCACTGCGGGATCCATGATCCCCGGTGGCTGTCCTGTGGTGGTCCACCGCCGTACCATAATACGGCAGGTGAACAGCCAGTCTGGTGGTCCAGGGACCGCCATGACTAGTTTGGCAGTTCATCAGACCGCCAAACTCATAATCAGGCCCTTAGAGTTTGGGCACCTAGGTCTGCCAGAAAATACAATGGCGATTCTCAGAGGAGCAAGAAGGCCAAGAGCCGTAAAATGTTACATAGCTTAATGGGAAAGGTACTCGAGGTGGTGCCAGAAAGTTGAATTATTAAAAGACAATACTAAGGACACAACAGTCCTAAAATACCTCACACATCTACTAGACTGCAACATAACTTGGGCTTCATTAAAGGTACATTTGGCAGCTATATTTACCTACCCAAGAGGCCATGTAGGAAGAGGTTTCTTCAAGACACCTTTAATTAAATGATTCCTGGTGGGAGCAAAACAGATAGCTCCACCTAGGAGGGTACCTGCACCAACATTGAACTTACATTTGGCACTAACACAACTAATGAGGAAACCTTTTAAACGTTTGTACAAATCTACCCTGAAAATGATTACTTTAAGAACAACATTTCCTGTCGCAATGACATCTCTGCGGAGAGTATGTGAATTGCAGACACGCACAATACAGGAGCCATACATGAACATACACAAAGACAGAATAGTCATGAGGACAGATCCACAATTCCTACCCAAAGTCATCCCGCAGTTCCTCATAAATCAATTGAAATACCAAGTTTTTTCAAGAACCAAAAAGCCAAGATGAAAGAGCATTATGCACATTAGATGCCATTGCGGGTATACAACTACAAACCAAAAGCAAACTATACTTGCCAAAATGGGGCAACAATAACCTTTCTAGCAAATATACCATTGGTGGATATTTGCATGGGAACTACTTGGACCTCAGTGCATGTTCATGAAACATTATTGTATAGCCATTCAAATGAACAAGGAAGCCCAAGTGGCACACAAGGTATTGAAGCATCTATTTATAAACTCAAGCTCATCTTCAACCCAACCACTACAAGATTAAAAAACACACCTACAAATCAATGCACAGCATGTAAATCAAGCAAAGGTTCACTCTGCAAAAAATGAATGGTTTCTTACCTGTAGGGGTAGTTTTGCAGCTTGAAGAATTTTCTGGATTCACAGGCGACACACACATGTTCCCAAAAGATGGGGGAGCAGAAAAAAACAGAATCTGAAGATTGCGACCACGCGGAGGGCATATAACATTAGGAGAGGCTGGCTTAGACACCAAATTGTGGGACAGTCGACACCCAACAACAACAACAAAAAAGGAAGAAAGAGAAGAAGGCCTGCTATCACAGTGGAGAATTCCGGTCCCAAACACTAGATGGCGGAATAATGCACAGCATGTGAATCCAAATATTTCTTCAAGCTGCAAAACTACCCCTACAGGTAAGAAACTATTTTGTTCCGATGCGGCTGCGAGTAGATGCGTTGCTCTGCATCGGTTCTGCTCACAGGACCACACCTGGGCTGGCAGAGCACCTTCATGCTTACTTCCATGGGTCCAGGCTTGGGTTAGCCCCACTTGGGAGTAGGACTCAAAGTAGATAGAGTCCAGGTTCTGGCTTCAAGGCTGTAGGAGCCTTTTCTGTCCTGATCAGGAGGCCAGCCGACTAGCCCTTGGAGTCACTCTGGTGGTCCTAGGTTCAAGATACAGGTCCAGTCCTTTTCACAATGGCAGCAGGGAAGCAGAGTAATTGACATTGCAGAGCAGCACACCAGTCCTTCTGAGTCTTCCACAGGTCTAGAGGTGTACTGATCAATTGGGGCGGAGGGTCCAATGTTTATACCTGGTGTCAGCTTTGAAGCAGGTGAAGATTCTGCAGGTTTCCACTCCCAGAGGTGCTTGGAATTTTCTGTCTCCCTGCCATAGTCCCAGCTTGTCTGGGGGCACAAAAGACTAGTGTCAAACACTTGTTCAGCCATAGGCTTTGTGATGTGCAAGTGTGGTAGATGACAGCTCCTCCCCCTCTCAAGTCAGAGATGGCCTATCCTACCAACACCTATTCTCCCATTTGTCTCACTGTCTGGGAGCAATACACAAAGACCAACTGCCAGCTACACCTAGTCATGTGACCCAGGATACAGGCTGCAGGCACCAAATGGTTTGGACAAGAAAATGCCAACTTTCTAGAAGTTACATTTTCAGAATTGTGACTTAAAATCCAACTTTACCATCAAAGAGGGTTTTAAATTACAATTCTTTAGACATCAAACTCGACATTTTGACCTCCTCCCAATTAAAAGTTACCACTTATTAATTGTAATAAAGCAACCCACTGTTATACTATGGGAGAGGCAGGCCTTGCAGTAATGAAAAGTATATTTAATAGTTTTTCACTAGCACGTCATGTAAAAGTTAAAAGTACATGCCCTACCTTTTACATCAACTGCACCCTGCCCTATGGGCTGTTTGGGCCTACCCTAAGGGTGACTTATATGTAGGAAAATGGAAGGTTTAGGTCTGCAAAAGGTTTATTTTGGCAGGTCTAAATGTTAGTTTAAATGGTGCAAACAGGCTGCAATGGGAGGCCAGAGATGTTTAAAAAGCAACTTAAATAGGAGGTGCAATTTAGTGCTGCAGGCCCATTAGTAGCATTTAATTTACATACCCTGAGTACATGTAGTACCACTTTGCTAGGGACTTACAAATAAATAAAATGTGCCAATTGGGTGTAAGCCAATTCTACCATGTTTAAAGGAGAGAGCACTTTAGTACTGGTAAAGGTTGCAGAGTACTAAAGCCAGCAAAAGCAAAGTCAGCAAAAACAGGAAGATGAAAGGCAAAAAAGTTGGGGGGAAAACCACACCAAGGATGTCAGTTCAAACAGCGGGGAATACAACAGGGATGTGCACTTTTCCTTTTTAGGTCGAGCCTAGGCAGTGCATGTGCTGTCTTTTCGAAACATGCTGTATCTACTCTGTGGGCTTACAGCCCACCCATTGCCTTTTAATTCGTTAATTCAATTGTCCTTTGTAAATGCTTGCTTGCTAGTGGTTAATCCTCCTTTCTCGCCCCGCCTTTTTGTCTCCAACTACTGGTCTCCTTACGCTTTTCTGTTTATGGATTCGTTTCGGGAACTCTTTTTTTATATTGTTTCCTGCTTGCTGTCTTTGGTGCGTGTTCAGCTTCGGCTCCCGACGCTGCTTGCATTTCACTTAATTTCACTGTTCCGTGCCGCCCCCCCCCACCACCTCCCACCCATCGCTGCTTGTTATTTTCAGTGCTTCGGTGCCCGTCAATTTCACTTAATCTCCCTGTACCGTGCCATCCCCCCACCACCACTTCCCGCCCATATTCTCAGTGCTTCGGCACTGTCGCTGCTTGTTTAAAAAATAATTTTACTGTAGTTATCTTTGCTTCAAAAACATGCAGTGTTGTTCAGCACACATGCTTTTGCCATCCCTCCTGAAATCCCTCAATATTTATATTCTGAAGTACTACTGCTTCACTTCCTTATTTGGTCGCGGGAGCTATTTTTTGTCTTGTTTCCGAGTTCTGCTAAAGCTACACTCGCGGCATCGCCCCCTTACTCAACCTGCATCAGCATCACTCCCCCTCCTCTAGGTTCCCCAGGTCCAAAGAAAATAGCCTTGGTGGTATGACACATCCAGGGTACAGGAAGGGAGGAAGGCTCACAGAAGTCATATGAAAGCTTCAGGTTCCAACAAGACCTCGAGCTTAGCCAGAGTCATTCTTCAAGCTCGAGCCTAGCTCTAGCTTTCAGTGGCTCGCCCACCTCTACTCCGAACGGTACAACATGCACCAATCACTCTAAGACATGTAGGCAAACGAGTCCGTGCCTGAGATTCTGTATTCTTTGTTAACTAGTTTGGTTAGTAACAGTTGCAACATAGGAACGTTAATAGGTCACTCATGTTGATTGACTACTTTCAAATAGTTTAACGTTCTATTTTGTAAACCGTTTTCACCATTGAGTGGATGAGGCTTGTGTTAGTTTTCATGTGAAATAGAGCTTGTTTTGTCTTGGGATGTGGCAGCTCCGAAGATGGTGCAGTCCGTGTATGAAGCATTTGAAGGTAAATTATCAGGGGCAGTGTCTGCCAGTGCTGCAGTCCTTTGTGGACACAGTTCCAGCAAGTTGTATATGAGAGCAGTCTAGAGTAGTGCACCCATGTTTGACCTATTAGCGCTTAGTCTTCAGTCCTTGTGTGAATTCAGGAGTCATCTACAGGTTACCTGCTGCGGAAGCCTTTGACTGTGTTCTACGTGTTCCCCAAGCAGAGCCATATGGTTATGTGCATTATGATCAGCTAAGAGTCACTACCCTATGTGTCTATATACATGGATCAAAGACAGCTTCTTTATTAACAACCTATAACCCCCACTCACTTTATGCTTTGGGTACAACCACAAACGCCAACGTCCCAGGATAATGTGCTGCATGGCTAAACACTTATAAAGGTCCAAAAGGCGAGCCCTATTGGCTATGCCAATGCTTGTTGCACTAGCAATTGAGCACTAGCAATAGAGCTGCTAGTAGAAAAGTTTCATCTGGATGAGGAAGTGATGGGCTTTAGATGGACCTCATATCTGGAAGACAAAAGGAATTATTTAGAGTTTGGAGGATGGGATACTTCATCACAACCTTGGCGGATGTCCCATCTTCTATATTACAAGTGTAGAATAGCGCATGGCACTTGTAAAATGGCGGATCTGCAAACATCACATTTTAACAGAGTATCCCGTCTGCCGAAGTCTAAATAATGCCCAAAGTATCTTTATAGACTGATGAGATGACCTTCTGCTGTACCTGAGTTACCTCCAACAATCAGACCTCAAGGGGGGACAAATTCTAAATGAATTCAGCATGTTTTCATACCTTCAGCTCAGCTAGGATAGTTTAGATAGATTTGACTACAACAAGGTGCCTGACTCTTATGGACTAATAGTTGAATTCTGTAAAACATACAAGGATATCCTGGTGCCACTCTTACTAGAACTGTCATGACTGCCTGATACGAGTACCCTTCCTCTTTCACGAGTGAAGCCCTATTCACACCTTAAAACCAGATAAAAATGCTTGAGACTGCCAAGTCTATATATCACTGTTCGTAAACGTAGACAATAGGATACTCGTGGGTGTCCTGGTTAACAGGTTAAAGCTCTTAATGGAGAAAATAATAATTTGAGACCAATAAGGGTTCATCTTTAGGAGGGCTACATCTAATAATCTATTAAAGCTGTTCTCCCTAATCCATAGGATATGTGCGGCGATCCAAGCAGTCTTGGTGTTTTTAGATGTTGAGAAGGCATTCTATTCACTGGAATGGCCCTTGTTATTGACTGTGATGTGCAAGATGGGCCAGGCTGTTATGTTTATTAACCTGATCAAACTACTAATCTCGTGTACCAGTGCCAGAGAGCAAATAAATGGCTACACCTCTAGTCCATTCACTATTGGCAGAGGTGTCTTTTGTCACACTTGGTCTTCTCCATTGTAATAGAATGATGGTTTCCTTACTTAGAAACACTCGTATTAAATACATTCCGTACAAAACGATTTGTACGCAGACTCCTGTGGTAGACACCTCTTTGCTAGGCTACACACACTTCTAACTAGGTTGATTTGTTAAGGTAAAAACCCTAGGCTTAGATGGAAAGTACTAACTTTGCCATTTGAGAGGGATGGCTTCTCGGTTACAGATATTGAGAGAATCCTTGTGTTGGACCAAATGGATTCGAAGAGTTCAGCCCCACATTTACCAATAGAAAAGTACTGAATTGAGAGCTGAGCCTTGAAACCGTTCTGGTCTATGAGCTACCAAAACCTGGGAAGCTCATAGAAACTGTTTACAGTACACACTGAACGATATGATCAGAAACCAAGGCAGCAGGGAGCCATCTGTATACTACCCTGAAATGCACATAGCAGATAACCCTTCTCTACTCCTCACAATGGAGTAAGCCATAAAAGTCAGGAAGATGCAGACGTTGGGCTAACTCTCCCCAATGCTGGCGGCAAACTGGGAGATGTTTCCACAAGAAGCAGAGGAGTTTATCCCTCAGATCGCCAGACACACGCAAATGCACCGACCTACAAGCAACAATGGGTGGGTTTCTAGGCTATACATGGAGCATGCAGCCACACCATATCATGCTGTGATAAAACAATGGTAGAACGATATAGCTCCCAAACAGTGGCATAGCTAGACCATTTGCCACCCGTGGCGGTCCCTGCGTTTGCCACCCCACGGCAGCCACATGTAAAGCGGAGGGGCCGCCGCCCCAAAACTCTTGACAAACCCCCCCCCCTGCTATGCCACTACTCCCAAACTGTAAATTTTGCTGTGAACAAAGTAAAACCATCTCTGGAATCTATTGACATAAACTGATACATTTTTACTTCTTAGATGGCTCATACTGTACACCCAATTTTCTCCACATATTGACCCACTGCACTGCACCATATGCTCTACAGACCAAACAGGTTTAGTACACTTAACCTGGGAAAGACCTCCAATCAACAGATATTGGTTGAGGTAGAACATAAAATTGTGGATGTAATGTCCACATAATTAAAATGCACACCACCAATCATGTTTTTAGCATATGTTGCAAATGTGCCACGATCAGTTAGGAGATTGATGGCTTTTCTGCTATTGTTAGCGAAACGTAGAATAGCATGGATGAAAGGACCCAACCCAACAATAGAGGTAGGCTGTGGGATGCTGCATTATGCAATGAAAATGCTGAAAGATATCTCACACGGCAACCAATCAAGGCTAGACATAAAAGTGCTGGGGAGGTGAGGAAAGGAGCACACTGCTGTCATTATCTGCAAAACTTCAATTATAATTTCAGTATGTCACAAGTAAGGAAGTGTTCACAATTAGTTGGTACGGCTAGGGCAGGTTTTCTGTGCATTGTTAAAGCTGATCAGGCTGACGAGCCTTGGGATGCATCTGCACGCTTTGGAGTGTATTGACCTGATGAAATAAAGCAGCATTACAAGCAACCCTAAAGAGACCTGCTACTTTCTGCTGAAAAAGGGCAATCACCAAGAAACATGTGTCCAGGAATACATAAAATTCCTGCACTGTCTGCACCAGCCAGGAGCATATACCAATAGCGAGCCCTTTCTTACTTGTGAGTTACTGAAAATATAAAGAACTGCATTTACCAAATGACAATAGGGATGAATATTTGCCGCAATGCCAGCCGTGTGCTCCCTCCCGCACTGCATCCAAAAGAAAATAATTCAAATCCTATTTTAAGGAGCTCCAAAGCAACCTAACGTCCTCTGGAACTAGAGTGTACTGAAGGTCAGAACAGCACCAAATCCAAACGCTAACATGGCCTAAATGAAGGGAAACTGCATTAACCACGCAGGCTAAGCCACTTGTGCAGTTACTATGCAAGCGGAACACCGCTTGTCGTAACAATGCATATGCCTTAACCACGCACATGCCTGACCCGAACCACGCATATGCGTGTTTAAGGCATTTAGAAGTCAGCGGTCTAGTTCCAGAGACCGGATGGGCGAGGAGAGGAACTGGAAGGATCAGGAGAGGAAGGACCGGGACACAGCTTGGTAAGTAGGGCTTGAGGGGGAAGGGGGAGTTTTCAGGGGTGTAGTTTTCAAGCGGGGATAGTTTTAGGGCTCAGGGTGGGCAGGGAAGGGGCAGTTTTCAGTGCTGGGTGCCGATTTAGGGCTCAGCCAGTGGTCATGGTAGTTTTTAGGTCTAGCCTAGGCAGCGCTTGTGCTGTCTCTTTGAGACATGCTGTATTCAGGTATGGACTTGAAGCTCCGCAAATTTTCCGCCCATCTTTTCAATTAGCTCCTGTTACTGTCCTTTCTAAATGGTTGCTTTTGATTCGTGAATAGGCTTAGTAGTCCATCCTTAGTACCGCCTTTTCTACTTTTGTAAGCTCCCATGAGGACTGGCCCTTTTACTTGTGTTGTTAATCAGTATGTTTTATTTAGTCTGTGAGCACTATTTTCTTAAATGATTTTCTCCTATTCCACCCACGACATGCTTTCCTGCAACGCAGCACGGCGCCCGCTTTTATATTTTTATTAGTAATGATGGCCACGCATCATATTTACAAAATGCGCGGCTCACCCAACTTGCACCTTTTCCTCAACATTATTATTATATTTTTTTTTTGGCAGCGTGTCACGCTTAAACAATAGTGGCAGCGCACCTTCTTTTCTTTGCCAGCGCGGTCTGCTTTAACTATAGCAGCCGCCATCTTTTCTATTTATCCGAGTACTAGCCAATGGCGGCCCCAAGCCTGGAGTGGGGTGAGGGGCGCATTTTGCATATAAAGGCGTGCGGCCGCCATTGGGTAGTACTCCATCCTATGCAGTGAAATCATTGAGCTGTGGATGTTTTTGAAGGGCGGCACCTTGTAGGAGATGAACATTGAGCTCCTCCTCAAAATCCATGCTACTCTCAACATATTCAACTAGTGCATAGTTCAAAACTTGTCATAGTTAAACAATTCTGGAAGGAAAAAATGCACAGTGTCAAAGCTCTCTTTGCAAAGATACTTAGTTCTTTCTTAATTTTTGCGCCCACACCAGCGCTTCATTTTTAGGTCGAGCCTGGGCAGCGCATGCGCTGCTCTGCGAGGCATGCTGTATTCAAGTATGGACTTGAAGGTCTGCCCATATTTTTCATTTGGCTTGTGTCATTGTCCTTTGTAAATGCTGGCTTCTTATTCGTTAATAGGCTTGTTAGTCCCTCCTTAGTACCTCCTTTTCTTTATTTGTAACCGCCCATGAGGACTGGCCCATCTACTTCGGTTACACAGTATGTCTGTTTTAGTCCGTAAGCACTAGTTTCTTTAATGAGTTTCTCTAACTGCAGGCATGACATGCTTTCCTGCAACATTCAGCGCACCATGCACGCTTTCACTTTCCAAGCAGACTAGGTCTCCCATTTACAAGAGTTTGAGCTATTGTCATTTTAAATGACAATGGGCCAGATGCATCAAAGGGTTTTGCCCATTCTGTGTCTATGGGAAAATGTGTTCATGCATATGGCCCAATGCCTTTTATTTATGTGTTAATTATCAAAACAGTAAATAAAAGGCATCGTCATTTACAATGCCAATAGTTTGTACTCTCGCAAATGCGAAACCTATTGCATTGCAAAATGCTTGTTTTTATTACCTATGGTGGTCGTGCATGATGTTTACCAAATGCACGGCTCGCCCAACTAACGTGCGTTGTGCGTGTTCTGAGCTGCCTGGAGTTCTCAGTTGGAGATCGCTTGATACTTTTCCAGCCGGCCGTTTTGCTGTCCCGGGGACTCCTCACCATTTCCGACCTCTCTGGATATGTGAAGCCGGTAGAAAGTGGCTCTTGGCAGGAGGGGGTTGCCAGGAGTTTCTCAAGGCTGTTTTCTAGAAACTACTCGCAGGACAAGGAAGAGAGCGACAGCACTGCGAAATCAGACACCGCCAGCCTGCCAGGCCGCTGACAAGTACGGCTGGTTTTTATTAGTCAATGTCCTTTTAACACTGTTCCTTTTCCTGACTAGGCATTATTCCCTAAAATGTTAAATTTCACTATGTTTTAATACCGCTCTTGCTGGAAGGTTGTAATATACATTCATCCACGTTTTGTGGTAACGAATTCCAGTGTTAATACCCAGTATTGTAACTACCGTTCCACAATGTGCCATCTATTTTGAGAAGTAATAGTAAACAAATGCGTTCTATCACTCGACTATCCTTGTTGCCTTCTCAGATCTGTTACTTACTACTTTCTAACTGTCATGGCATGGACGGATTATTTTCTCAGTGTAGTACTACTTTTTTCTTTCTTTCATATTTTGTCTACTCTATGAGCATGGAGACTGACGTATGTCACCCCTTCAGACAGAGACCAAGGATTCAGTGGGCATTTATTCTCCATGGTTTTCTCCATCTTTATGTGCTGTGCATTAGGGCTAAAGGCCAAATGTACATGAAGCCGGCATCTACTTGTGCATCCGCCTTGAACCCTGGCTGTCTTATGTACACATGCTGTTATGCCAACTGCATGCCAGTGTGTTTTATGGGGTTTTGTATATCTACGTGTGCCTTCTTGGACAACCTGTAGGTTTGTGTTTGCAGGTGACTACATTTCCCATGGGTGGCTGTGTTCATGAGAGCCCGTGGGCCTTTCTACTAGTGTCAGTGCAGTGGTCTGTGTGCTTGATTGTCCTGCAGGTGTGTTTTTCTGTGTGTGCTGTATTAGTATGAATGTCTGTATTGCTCGCTGGACATTTATTTGATCTAAGGCATTGATGTGTGCCATCAGTGTATGTATGCCCTGTTCAAAATCCAAACCTGTAGGCTTTGCCAATGCTTATTGGTATACTTTATGTAGTGCACAAGGGTCCTCTCGCTGCTGACCTTTTTTAAAAACACTAACAAATTACACTACCATCATCATCAAAAATGTATTGTTTAGTTAATTAAAACTATAACAATCATTTATCACAATAAAACATAAAACACGATAAAAAGAGTCAATTGTCAAGAGAAGATTGACAGTGTTAAAACCATGAAGCTGATAGTGGTTAAAGCAGCCATCTTCATTATCAGAAATAAGTAAAGCTTTAAACAGGAAATTAATAGTGTCATCTCGGATTAGTTCCTTTTTGAGTCTCTTTGTCAGATCCTTGTGGCGAGGAGGATGATATGGTTATTTGATTAGCCAGTCTAGTTGTTCTGTCCCTCCGAGTGTCTAGTTGTTCTGTCCTTCAAAGTAGCTCTTGCAGACAGAAATATTAGGCTCATCTATAAAGAAATGTGATACGTTTAAAATCTGTGCAAAATCTAAGCAAGTTCCTCAGTGTTTGAAGTGGGATGGAACCTAAGTCTTTTAATGGTTGGCCGTCGACATGTGCAAGCTCGTTCGAACAGGCAGGTTTAGAACTATTACACTACTTGAATGTGAAGCACCCTAATTTTTTAATGGATGAGAACTATTTTATTGCATTCTTTTTTTAATTTAAGCCGACACACCTTGTGACACCAATGTGTGTGTCCCACGGTCTTGGTTTCCCTGCTTGTAGTAGGTCAAGGCTGTAGTTCCCATGCAATATGTAAATTGCGTAGTTAAAGAAAAAATGAACACAGGAGATCTCTACTTATACCGTTTTTCAGACACTTTTTGTTTTCCACTTTTAATGATCTTATCAGTAACTAAATAGGATGTTTAGCATATTACCAGAGTCAGTCAAAATAATTGATCAGATCAATATGACAAGCATATTATGTTATTAATATTGAAATCTTGACACAAATCTGCATCTGTGGGGTCGGCAATCATGGAAAAGCATATCGAGTGTTTTTTGAACAATCGCCACGTCGGGGCGCACACGCTCCCCCTTTAGATTATACACTGGCCCCCAACAGCTCTGCTAAAACCACTAAACCGCTTGGGCCAACTTCAAAAGTCACGTGTGCAGGACCTGCTTTTGTGGCATTTCAAGTGTGCATCATTCTGTTTGTCGTCTGCAGCACAAAATAAACGTACTCAACTCGATTTTACACATTTTAAGCGCTTGGGAAATTCATGTTTTGATAAAACAAAGCCATGGAGGCTAAACATCCCTAACAAAGTGCAACATCATGTTTTTGTTCCCTTGGCAAGACTATGCATTCTGCCTACATTTATTTTCTGTTTTAAAGCTCGGAGGGAAAACCCAAAAGAAGTAAAATATTGTGTCCACGTGTTCTACACATTACCATATGTCCAAAAAGTTAAAAGCACAGGAAGTTGAAAAGGGGAAGGCAAGAGAGTATAGAATTTCAATTCCACCCTAGTCCCTTTGGCTGAATAGCCAGCACCAAACAGTTGGGTATCGGAATTAAATATGCTTCGACAAAGCCAACAGATTCTTTTTTTTTTCTTATTATTTTTGGGAAGGAAAATATCCAGTTTATTTACTGGTAATCCCATTTCTCCAACTTTCTCTTCAATCCCTGGCCTGCATAGCACCCAGGATAATGTACCTCATGGCTCGTTCTCACGCTTTCTGCTCCTCTATCTCCAGTTCATTCACCACTTCCTGCACAAACTACCTATCCCTCTCTAGCTTCCTTTCGATCTATTCTGTGCAGCTCTCACCCCTATCTATTCACCATGCCACATAAATCCACTTCACACCACACAATTCCAACCCACACAATTCCACAACTAACAATTCCAATACAACCCACATAATTCCACTCCACACCACATACATCCACTACACTGCAAACCAAAAAACATAGGTAAAATACATTGTCATTTACAACGCCAATAACTCTAACACTCGCAAATGCGCGACCAATTGCATTGCAAATGTTTGTTTGGCTTGTAGCCATATTAGGGCTCAGGGCGGGGGCAGGGGTCGGGTCGTTTTTTTGGGCTGGGGGCTATTTTAGGGCTCAGGGCAGGGGTCGGGGTCATTTGTTGGCCTGGGGGCAGTTTTAGGGCTCAGAGCGGGGGCAGAGGTCAGAGTAGTTTTTTGGGGTGGGATGAGTTGCAGGGCTAGGGGCTGGTTTTTAGGTCTCAGGGCAGGGGGGGGTCTGGGTAGTGTTTAGGGCTGGGGCGGGGGGGGATTGCAGTGCTAGGGCCAGTTTTTAGGGCTCAGGGCAGGGGGGCTGGGGTGTGATCTTTACCACATATACCTTTATCAATCATGCCTTTACCACAAAATTTGTTGAAAAGGCATGCGTGGTAAAGACGCGGTCATGGTTGAGACCGCGTAGTTTAGGCATGCGTTGTTCTATCATACAACATTAAATGAGGAGTTACCGCTAAATTGAGAAGGCCTAGAGAACAAGTCTAGATAAACCAAAGGTTTTTTTTAAAAAAGGGTCCTGCTATGCAGAGAAGAGGGGCAAGACAATCGGAGCTATTTGCAGGAGTTAGGAGACCAACCTGAAGACCCTCACTACGATTAGACCACACTCAGAGTCTGACTTAATGGAGTAAGAAATGGTGCTCCTACCTACATCCTAAGAAGTTTCCATTTCATTGACGAGAAGGAGGAGATAACTGTGGCTCAAACAAAAGAAGAGATACTACTTCAGGGCCATAACACTCATCTGTATCAGTACTTGGCAAGTTGAACATTGAGAATGAGAAGAGAATTTATGCAAGTCGCGAATCAGCTCAGATCATACAAACTACCTTACCAATTGGGCCACTCCTTTTTGCATCATCTTTCAATGGAATCGGAGAAGAATCATTGGAAGATTCATGGGAGAAGCTAGGAAAACCTTGGCACTGAAGAACATTGAACCCATAGGCCCTTATACAAATCCTCTGGAATGGACCGCACTTGGGGAGACAAGTCTGTGGCAATGAGTAAAACCGAGAAGGAGTTGATTGTTGCCAGAGGCAATGGCTACTGTTGCTGCGCCTCAGAAGTTATAGGCAACACTCGGAACCAGAATGATATGGCTCAGTGTCAGACTTGCAAGAGGAGAGGAAACAAATCTAAGTACATCTAAGTACACTTATGAGAACTAAGGGCATTTCACGTTTGGGGGCCTAGCTTTTATTGGTGGGGGAGCAGCGATTATCTTCTGTCAGACATATCCTGTAGCAAGGGTACTCGCAAATAATTTCCCAGGGGCCACAAAGTTTGATCTATGATGTGACGGAGGGCAGCATTGATGCCAGCAGGGTGGCAGTCAGGGGTTTGGAGGGGGGCAGGGGCATAACGGAGGCCTGTGCATCCCCATGGTGTGGGGGCACCCCAGGGTTTCTTGTTTGTGAGGTGGCCCCTCACCCTTTAAGCCATGCCATTGCATGCCTTGCAGAAAGCGTGCAGTGACATGTAATAAGAAATAGATAAATGCTCTGGAAAGCCACTCTGCCTTCTCTAGCAGGCCCATCGTGCAGCGTTGGTGGGGGGGGGGCGGTTCAGGGGGCCCCCATTGAGCCCAAGACCAATGAATGCCTATGTGATCTGGGATACGCTGGGGTCTTTCATCACATTCTGCAGAGGAGCCCCATCAGTTTACGTTACGCCACTGTGGGGGAGGTGGTTAGCGGTAAAGTGGGTGTAGCGGTAGTGAAGCATATGCATCTAGTGGATGAATTCCACAATGTGAAACCAGAAAACGTGAGATTAACCCTGACTTCCCCACTTAACCAAATTGTGTGATCCTAAGCAATTGTTTTATCTCACTTTCCCTCCTTTTTCTTCATTATCGCATATGAGAGGAACTCTAAATACATGACTTCAGGATGAGTGCTGTAAAGAACCCTCTCCTGTGTTTGATATACTAAACTATAATGTTGGTCATGTATATCTTATAGAGACTTCTAGCCACAGATTCCGTACTTTAGAATTATCCCCAGGCATCAGACTGGATCCAGACATTTTTCGTGAACAGTACCCCTATGTGCCGGTAGATGGCATCATCTGCTTGGAAGTGTCGTACGCGGTGCCTATATAGACGCCAACCCAGTCCACTGACGTCAGTTCTTTTCTTTCCGCGCCAGTCAGTGCAGCTCCAGGGAGAGCTACCCTATCAGTCACATTTTGACTGAGCTTCTTTCGACGTTTTGTTGAAGTTTGTGAGTTCTTATCCTGGTGTGGTAGGGATGTCCACTAGGAAGATTGGCTTCAAGCCCTGCGGGGCCTGTCATTGGCAGATGTCGGTGGCATACCCTCATCTTGTTTGCCTCTGGTGCCAGGGGCAAAACCACGAAGCAAAGATCTGCATCGATTTCTGTACCATGCACCCCAAGGTCTTCAGGGAGTGGTCCCTCAAGCTCCTTGCTGTCCGACGAGCAATGATGCGACAGTCTCGATCCCGGTTGAGAGGAAGGTCACAGAGTCCAAGATTTTTGTTGCATTCCAAGTCGTCCGGCCACTCGGGTAAGTCCCACGAACAGAAAAAAAAGTAAGCGGTCTTCGACTTCACCTTGTCCATCGGCTGACGAGACGAGGGAGCATTGACATTCGAGACCTGGCTCCACAGTTGAGCCAGCACCTGGGTCGGCTCCGCCAGCACCTTGGTCGGCTCAGTGCTTCCCCGAGTTTCCGAGAGCCAGAGCAAGCCCTGCTGAACTCCAGGAGTTTTATTAGGCCATTTGCCCCATATTTACACAGCCCGTCCCCGCCGGTGCGCCTTTAGGCTCTGTGCATTTGGGAGGGGCCCCTACTGGTTCCACGTCGGCGACTCCAGGTCTGGCACCATTCGTACCACCGCGACCTTCCCCAGCACCGGTTCTGATGCTGATGCTTCCGGTGCCTCCAGCATGCCCCTGGCGGCACCATCCCCATTCTTATCCCCCTACTCCGAAACGGAGCTGGAGGGGTATCGTCCGACGCCGACCAGAGTCATGCCTTCCAGACCAGAGCCTGAGCCCTATTCCTATGGGTTAGGACTTGAGGAGGATTGGGAGGGGTTGCTGGACATTGAGGAATACCAGCCCTTAGATCCACAAATAGACTGGTGTGAGGACGTGACAGGGGCCAGGACACTTCTCCAGATACTGGCATGCTTTCTCCCCCTACCATGGCTATGGAGGAGGGAGCATCCTTTGCAATCAATCAATCAATCAGGGGGTTTAAAGTGCGCTACTCGCCAGTGAGGGTCTCAAGGCGCTAGGAGGGGGGGGGATGCAGCTCCGGTTCAGCCGAAGTGCCAGGTCTTGAGGCTCTTCCTGAAGGTGTGCAGAGTGGAGGAGCATCTGATGTTGACTGGAAGCTCGTTCCAGGCTTTGGCTGCGATGTAGGAGAAGGCTCTTCCACCCGCTCTGGTTCTGCGGATGCGCAGGGTTTCTGCTAGGGCGGGGTCGGCGGAGCGGAGGTTCCTTTTGGGTACGTGGAAGGAGACTCTTTCGTTGAGGTATTTGGGTCCGCTGTTGTGGAGGGATTTGTAGGCGTGGGTGAGTAGCTTGAAGGTTACTTTCTTCTCGACACGGAGCCAGTGGAGGTCTCGCAGGTGTTGGGTGATGTGCTCATACTGTGGGATACCGAGGACGAGTCGGGCCGCGGTGTTCTGGATGGTCTGGAGTTTACATAGCAGGCATTTGTTGATTGCTGCGTAGAGGGCGTTTCTGTAGTCCAGTCTGCTTGTTATGAGTGTGTGGGTGACCGTCTTTCTGGCTTCGGGGGATCCACTTGAAGGCCTTGCAGAGGATGTGGAGGGTGTAGAAGCAGGTGGAGGTGATGGCATTGATCTGCCGGGTCATGGTGAGGGAGGAGTCGAGTATGATGCCGAGGTTTTGGGCATGGTCCGTGGGGTTGGGCGGGGTGCCGAGGGCGGAGGGCCACCAGGAGTTGTGCAATGATGGTGAGAAGGGCGGCCGAGGTCCCGGACCTTAGCCTCCCCTTGGTGGCAGTCAAGCCTAATGTCTTGATGGAGGTGCTTCAGCTGGGAGTGACCCCCTCGGAACCGCTTCTCCCATTCAATGAAGCCCTTACTGACTTCCTGCTTGGGACCTGGTCCAAGCCCAGCACAGGGGCTCCTGTGAATGGGACGTTTGCCCTTCACCACCACCCCGCCCCAGGCGACCCTAATTTCCTCACACAACTCCCCACCTCGCAGAACTTGGTGGTCCAAGCCTCTACCTTACCTCCTACGTAAATCCTGGCGAATTCCGTACCGCCGCTTCAGAAAGGAATTCAAAAGGCTGGGCACCTTAAGGAAGATGTTTTGTTCCACCAGCTTGGCACTGCTCTCTGTGAACACTGCATGCCTTTTGGGGCGTTACTCCCATGCTCTTTGGATTTCGGTTGCATGGGTGCTGCCCAGGGACCCAAAGGGGGCCTGGACCATGATCTACCTCTGTTGCTGACGGGAGAGACGCAGCAAAGTTCACAATCAGATGTGGACTGGATACCACCGACTCGCTGGGCAGAGTGCTTTAATCAACCGTGGATTTAAGGCGCCACACCTGGCTGAGGAAAACTGGCTTTTCAGGGGATTTCCAAGCATCGCTTATGGATATGCCTCTTGATGGGTCCCGTCTCTCAGAGACAAGGTGAATTCAACGCTGGAGCTCTTTAAGGACACCAGGGTTACGGCCAGGTCCTTGGCCCTTCCATGGCCCCTCGCCACCCCCAATCCGCCTTTCGCTCCTTTTGTGGCCATGGAAGGTGCTTCCACCCGCATCTATACCCGCCCAGCCACCGCAGCGCGCAATTGTCTCAGCCTCTGTGTGGCCGAGGGCGCAGTACCCCTAGACCTCGTGGGTTGGGCAGCCAGAGGTTGGGCCAGTCCACCCCCTGGCAGCCACAGACTCCAAACCCTTATAGATTGCCTGCTTACCATCATGGGCACCCAGTGGGAGGCAGGATACTCCATCACCTGCCCCAGTGGAGGCCTGTAACATCAGACCAATTGCTTCTTCAAATTGTCTGAAGGGGCTACTCCCTCTCCTTCATGACTACTCCTCCGCCCAAGCCACTTGTTTGCGACAGGATGATGCAGGGCCATCTTACTTTGCTCCACCAGGAAGTGACGGCTCTCTTAGACAAAGGAGTCATAGAGAGGGTGCCGATGTCAGAAGTAGGTTGTGGTTGCTACTTTCTGGAGGTGTGATCCTATCCTAGACCTGTGCCCTTTCAGTTTCTTCCTCGGGAAGGTGAAGTTTAAAAATGCTCACGCTTGCTCAGGTACTGTCTGCCCTGGACCCGGGAGACTGGATGATAGCGTTGGATTTACAGATGCATACTTCAACATTCACATCCTGCCTGCTCACAGGCATTACCTGCGGTTCACGGTGGGCCACGAGCACTTTCAGTACACTGTGCTCCCTTTTGGCCTTACTGGCTGTTGAAGGTCGGCTCACCCTAGGCTGTCCTCTCCCACCTCCAGACTATGGCGGACCTCCTGCATACACTGGGGTTCACAATAAATGTGCCGAAGTCACACCTGACTCCCTCTCCCATGCTCCCCTTCATCGGAGCTGTTCTGGACACAATGCCGTTTTGGGCTTATCCTCCCAAACGGCAAGTCCAGGATGTTCAGGCTATGATACTGATATTTGTCTCTATTCTGGATTTCAGTGAGACGGACTCTGAGGTTGCCTGGCCTCATGGCCTCCCGCATCCTGCTTGTGACACATGCTCGCTTGCATATGTGGGCACTGCAGTGGGAACTGAAACATCAGGGAAATCTCCCCGACAAGGTCCATATCTCGGAGGGAACTGCACAAGATCTGCAGTGATGGCTAATGAACCACGTTTGGGTCAGCGGCAGACCCCCTCTCCCTTCCCCAACCAGATCTGACATTGGTGACCGATGCATCACTACTGGGATGGGGTGGCCATCTGGGAGAGATGGAGATCAGAGGCCTCCGGTCTCCACATCATCCTTCTGGACCCCCGGGGGATCTGGCTGGCATTAAAAGCCTTTCTACCCCCCCATCAAGGGAAGACTAGTGCAGGTGTTCACGGACAACACCACTGCCATATGTTACTGCAGCAAACCGATTGGGGTGGGGCTGTGGACCCTTAATCAAGAGATGCCGCATCTCTGGACATGGCTGGAAAGTCAGGGCATTTCCCTGGTGGTTCAAGACCTGGCAGGCTCTCTGAGCACCAGGGCAAACAAACTCAGCTGATCACAAATGGCATCTCCATCCGGAGGTGGTTCAAGGTCTCTTTCAGCAGCATGGAGAGACTTGGTCAGATCTGTTTGCCACTGCTGAGAACGCGCAATGTCAGCAATTCTGCGTGCTGGAGTTTCCAAGGCTACTCTCGCTCAGAGATCCTTTTCGTCTCGAGTGGAGCTGAGGCCTCCTGAACGCCTTTCCGTCCATACCACTCCTGCCCAGAGTTCTCAAGAAGATCAGGCCCGACTCGGCCCAAGTCCAGTGGCGGCTGCCACAAACAAAGGATGATGGGGCGGGTGGAGGGAACATGGGAGGGGGGAGTGTGGGGGGTGTTAGAATACATTAAAATAAAAGAACTTACCTGAAGCCGCCGGTCGCCTCCCGCGTCGCGTCGTACTTCCTCTTCTCTTCCTGGTCCCATCAGCCCCTGGGACAGACTTGCATCCAATCCCCGCACTGCTCTCCTGCTAGGAGAGCAGCGTGGGTATTGGCCTGAGCTGGCTGAAAAGGCGCTCTGCTCAGGCCAGGCAGTCTGTGGGGGTTTCTTCAGCCCGGCTGTTCAATGCAGCCGGGCTGGAGAAACCGAAGTGCGCATGTGTGTTCTAGTCCAAACACATATGAGCAATTAGGGAGTAAACATAGCACTCCTCCTCCCGTGCCCCACCTCCCCCCTCCCTGCACAAGCTGGTTCAGAGCCGGCAAATGAAAAATAAAACGATGCTAGAACATAGTTTTATTTTTCATTTGTTGGCTCTGAGCCAGGCAGTGGGGCGACGCTCCTCCGCCATTGCGTAGGAGATGCCCCTGCCCAAGTCATCTTTGTGGCTCCAGACTGGGCTCAGAGAGTTATGTATCCTGAGCCTTTTTGTTGATGCCATTTTTAGGAAAAATAACCATTGACTTTCTTACAAAGCACTTTTCCCATTTTTTAAACCCTTGATGCCTTTAGAATCCCCATGATGTGGAAAAAGACTCACTATGGCCAGGAAACTTTTTGTAGAAGAAAAAATGACAAATGCCTAAGTGTGAAGTGCCCGAACCTTTGTCAGAACACTTGGGGTGGTGAAGCCCCAGTAGCTAAGGGGTTAAAAATAATATTTATAAATTAATATATTTATTTTTTTACTATGTAATACACATTTAATTTGAGGAGTTAATGTGCTGTAACATTTTATTAGTTCCAGGTTAATACTAATTATTGTACATGATCTTATATTTATGTTACACATAAGAATGTTTAGTCATCTTTATTGAAATAGTAAACTTTATTTAATGTCCTAAACTTTCCCAAAGGGAGATCTCCAGCTCTGTGGTGGACATTTCCACCAACAGGTATAATGTTACTAGTAGTAACTTTGCATTTGTAAATTCTTTAGTAGGAGGCTACACTGCTTTATTAAAAAAGGTTGGAGACATGCAAGTCTTCCCCTAGGTGTAAATCTCCAGTCGGAAATGGTGATCAGAAAAAAGGTGAGAGTTACACCTACGTGTAGGAGTAGATCTACACTTGATTAAATATACACATGTATATTTAAATTCATATATCTGTCCCTAGGTATCAACCAATGACCTAAGTTCCATATTTTAGCTTCCTGATCTACTTAGGAGTTTCATAAATGTGTGGTGTTTTTAATTATGGGTCTGTATATTCAGAGAGTTAACCACAACCAACATCCTATGTTTTTGATATCTGTGAAGGAGGAGGACCGAGCTTCCCTGTTTGCTCATCCTGTCGATATATTCCTACTAGTCAGGTAGTTGCAATTATTTGTTTTTGCATTCACTTATGGTAAAGAGGTGGCTCTATCCAATTTACTAGAGACTTGTTTTTCATTTTGAGTTCTAAAGGTGTCTGGTCTCTACATTGCGCTTTATTTACCTCTGCTTGCAGTTTACTTGAGTGTGACCTAGCCAGTCCAGAAACGTATTCCACATCCTATATGATTGACAGCTCATGTCTGCACAGGAACAAGGCTCGTGTAAAGTTGTATTTTATGCAGGCTACTGAATAATAATTGGAATTTCTGTGTTTATTTAAATGATCTCCAGTCATGCACAATGGTGTGACATTTAATTCAAGCTAGAGTCTACAAATTAAATATTGTTTTGAACAATTTGAAACAGTATAACATGTCTTATCTATTTTTTCTTAGGAAATGTTGGAATTCAATGGGAAGTGATTCCTGGTCACATACAAAGATTCTTTCCATCTGATGAACAGTCCACTGTAGAGATACTTAGATTACATAGGTAGACTGGCATGCAGCATGAAAAAAGGAGCAAAACACAGCTTAAGCTGAAGAAAAAAAGGTGATGTTCCCAAAAATAACAAATGGAATACCGGGTATAGAAGTCTGTTATGTGGATGAACATTTGGGTGCAGTCTACAAATGACCGGCTATTGCTGAAAGCATACATTTTTCAAATTGAAGACCGCGCACAACACAAATACAATATCTACATAATGTGCAGAAATACTTGTTGACGATAGTTTTGGGATTTTCGCCTTCCTGAAGCTGTATTTCTTTCTAAAGCAGTAGCATTTTCTCTGCCACCAAAATCATAAATACAAAGGCCAACTAACTTGGAATGTTTATATATCTGTGAAGGATTTGGAGAATGTGGATTGGACCAGGCAGTAAGGAAAGGTACAGAATATTACAAATACAAACGGAGATGAGATAATACACTTGCTGTTCTCAACCACATAACCACTGCTGGTAAAATACGTCTGAACACAAAAAAATGAACATAATAATAAATAGCAGAAATAATATTTCCCTCAAAAAAGTGCAAGCCGTCTAGAACGTTGTAGAGATATGGAATTTAAACCAGCAGGGTATGTATCTCTACGGACTCGAGGAGCAATAGGCCAGCTCCCCTTTCCAGAAAAATTGCAGAAAAATAAAAAACAAGGCAACAGGCGAAAGTTCTTTAATGGCGATGTCATGGGTAAAGTGTACCAAGTAATATGTAACCCGAAACATGTATATTAGACTTAAAGGAAACTGCATAGTAAGTCGTTAGAAAATATCTGTATTAAAATTCAAATCGAGGAATGTTTCTTCTAGTTTATGAAAGGTGTATCGAGACAAATGCAAACAAGCAATGCCAGAAGCAATAGCGTTGGTTTTGAGGAGTAAATAGGTTTTTCAGGTTTAACACCGAGGAACAGGGGCGCTGGCGAGTCAAACCTGTCTCTTATGTAGAGCGAGTACAAATGCTTCTTTACACACACGCAACCAGGTAGACTGCAAGAAACAGTACTACAAAATTCCTGTAACAGACTAGAAACATGCACAAGCCTAAGCACACGTTTCCAATCGCATAAATAAAGATGTGCAATACAAGTTTCTTCATGCACACAAAGCTGGTGCAGCACAGCATGCACAAGTCAAACGGAGACTGCAGCGGTGGAGCAGTCCCACTGCACACAAAACATATTGCACATCGGCAGTGCACGTTTCTGTTATACTCAAAATACATGTTTTTCATGGCAGCATTAGAGCAAGCTTCCCTCATTCACAAAATAGGTACCACATGGGCCTCAATAGTGCAAAGTTTCTAAGATTCCCACAGTACATTTTATAGGCAGACATCATTCAAGCTTAAAAATGCATGGTCTCAAAATAGCACCCACAATACAATAAGGGGACACTGTTTATTGCTGTATGTTGCTTAAGGACACATGCAGGCTTGCTTGCCTCTGTTAGATGGTTTGGGGATCTTGTTTACTAGACAGTGCAAGCTGTCTATTTGCCAAAAGACCTATTTTCAGATTACATTTGACTTGGAGCCAGCCCATTGCTTACCATTGGTTGGCTGTCTCACTCTCATTTGCTTCTTATTTGTTAGCTCTGCTTCCTCTTCTTGTGTTTGTTCCTCCACTGGAGCATGGTCGCATGGCTTATGTCCTTCAACTGCTCACTTTTCGGGCACTACAATGTTCTTTTATGGTTAAGCACTCCACGAGAGAGCATGGGTCACCCAGATTTCTCCCTTGTGTACTTCTCTTCCATCCTCGATCGCTCAGTGTGTTGCTCTCGCTTGTGTGCTTCTCCCCACCCCCTAACTGCTGTACTTGCCCTCGTGTATTGCTCATACCCCCGCATTGCTTTCTTGCATATGTGCTTCTCCCCTCAGCTTCACGTTGCTCTTTCTCTAACCCATTTAACTTTCTCCCCCTTGCACTGCCCTTTTTCACACTTTTTTTTTTTTTACATTTTATTTACAGATGCAACTCGGATCAATAAATAAAAAGAAAAAAAATGCAATTTTATAGGCTCATGCATGTGTAGAGCACGCATCTACAAAATGACATGGCCATCGCTGTCATAGGCTTTTTTTTTTCTCCCCACTTAAGCCTTGCTGTAGAACATCGCTAGCAACCATTGGCAAAGCCAATAGGTCCCAAGGGTGTGACCTGGTGCCTGTAGTGACTTCAGGTTGGACCCCCCCCACGTGGTGCCCCAACAGCAAGGACACAGACATCTTGGCTTCAGTAGTGGTTACTCAGCAGATTAACCACGCCCGGCCCTTCGGGCTATTTATTACTTTCGTCTGGCCATACACCAGACAATGTTATTATATTCACGCACATGGGGTTGAAACACACATCACCCCAGTGCACTTGGTGTCGCCTAAGTTATCGCGACACTACAGTGCCTTTGTCAATGCTTGTTTAGAAGGTGACACAGTCGCAGAATGCTTCCTTATTCAGGCAGCTATGTCTTGTCAAACCTAGCTTGCACTCACACTGCCAAGTCACATCTTAGGAATGTCCCTGCATAGACTGAGGACTAACAGCAGCAGTAGGAGGGGCAAGTACCTAATGTTAATTAAGCTTGGGTGGAGTTCACGGAGTTTCACTCCGCGGAACTCCGCGAAGTGGCACAAAAACTCTGCCACACTTCGCGGAGTTCCGTCAGCGGCCGAGTCTATTAAGTCGTGTTGCTCACACTGATTTTTAGTGCCAGTAGTTTGTCCTGCGCTCTAAAATCGGCTCAAACGGCACTACGTGTCACGCCAGAGGGTGCTGCTGTTTTCTGCCGCTCGAGTAGACATTCTACTTGAGCAGCAGCTTCCTCAACGCGAGTGACAGACTTCTCACTGCGAGTGGTGGCGACCTGCCGCCACTGCCCGCAATGAGAAATCTTGCCAGGAGGAGGTCTAGCGCGTTATTTTTTCTCGCAAGCGCTCACTAACTTACCGTTGGCAAGCCACTCAAGAGAAAAAAAAACTCCGCTCCACATCACTTCGCAGAGTTTTTCGGAACTCCGCGCGGAGTGAGCAAAACTCTGCAAAATCCACCGGCAGAGCGGAATTCTTCACCCACCCCCTAATGTTAATGCACCCCTTGCTTAGCAGACGAGCAGTTGATGAAAGCATGGGTTAATGGAGGCAAGCCAGTAGCTTACACAATGCTTGTATAGTGTGATCGCTACAGGCTAAGTAACACCCTGTTTATTTTGCTTCTTGTAGAGGTAGGCAATCCAGAAAATTCATTGGGAGAGCAAAGCCAGAGGTCTGACTTGGATTTAAGAGCCAAACAGTGAGACTAGACTTCAAAATAACTGTCAGTTGAGTTTTGCGATAAAATATTTTGTAAATCACAAAACTATATCAAGACTTTGTACAATGAAAACAAATATTTTTGAAGAACTGTGTATTTTAATTGTAATTCAATAAAAGACCAACGTGTCCCATAGCCAATAGTTGTGTACTTGTTTGGATAATTAGTGCAATACTTCTAATACTAAATGCAAAACTGCAAGTCGTAGAAAGCCAAGTGCTGTTTAATAAAAGCCTTAACCGGCTAAAGGTGTCACACAATAGGAGTATGCTTGGTAGCTTTGATGGTAACGTGAAGAAGCACATATCAGATGCTGCTTTTAACTGCATTATCCATTACCAGCAGGCAATTGGTAGCTTTATTAAGCACTGGCTTTTACAAACCATAATAACAGTCTCTGAAAATGCATGTGTAACAAAGGGAAATATTATTTTATATTTATTTCAAACACGGTTTATGGATAACACTATGCTATCTTGTCTTAGTCATTTTATGAAGATGCATTTTTATGGCTTCCAAGGGTTATTGGAAATTCCTTTTTTGCTTTCACTTCCAGTCATACTTTCAAAATGCTGCTAGGATTTTTGGGTGCCAGCGAGCAGGTGCCTAGGCCCCAGCACTCACTAACATTGGACTGGTCCTCCAATCAGTCTAAGGCCCTTTTCAACCCTGCTGTCTGCCTCAAGGACCTGCCTTATTGTGCTCCTCCTCTGTCTCCTGTCCTCTTGCTCTCACTCACACTGTGCACTCTCGCTTCTTCTGCCCTTGATTGTTCTCCCCGTTAATGTGCCAATTCGGTGCTCTGTCTTTTCTGCACTTTTTGTTGCTCTGTCCCGTCTTTTGTGCCCATCTCATCTGTGTGCCCGTTTTTGTGCCCTTCCTAATTGTTGTGCCCTTTTTGTTGCCTTGACTCGTTTTTGTGACTGTTTTTCTTCTTTCTCCCCCACTTCTCTCCTCGCTTAATGGACTATCCCTGCCTCCCCCCAGCTTTCTCACCTCCCTCCTCTCCTTACCGGTTTCTCCCACCTTTGGATTCTTGCCCCTCCCAAGCCCCCCCACACTCCTCCCTTTCCTAGGACCTACTTAATGGGCTCTATTTTCTGACACTAAACCTTGTCTAATTTTTTTTAAAGTAAATAGGGCTTAGCGACAGAAACCTTGGGTGGTTGCATGGAAACGCCCATACACCACCCATGGTACGCCCATTGGTGCAAAGTAATGGTGCTGCTTTGTGTTACTTTAAAGTGATTTTCCAGAGCAAAACCGGTTTTACGCTGGAAAGTGAGTGATAAAGATTTAGCGCCACCTTTGTGACGCAAACCTGGCACTAAAACTTAGCAAATATACCCCATAGTTGGGTAATTGACCTCAGCACCATGCCCATAAATCAGAAGAAGAATTTATGTAGGGACAGAGGGTGCAGGATTCCCATAAGTAGGGACCGAGAGGTTCTTGCTAATTTAATTAGGGATCAGTTTATGATACTGGGTGAAAGGGATTAGGCTGTAGTGGTTTCTTGGGATGTAACCATGGTACGAACCCAAGAAGAGAGCACTGTGGATTCAGGCCCTAGGATCCCCTTAACACAGATATATCTTAGACACATGCTGAGTGTGACCCCTAATTCATTATCCAGTGTTTCACCAAGACACTCACCACCTTTAGTTTCTTGGATATCTCAGGTGTGTACACCACCTCCATTTTATAGGGTACCACTGTCACCATTTCAAGAGGTAAATCCCTTGGGTTTGTTGCTTCTAGCGGAGACCTTCATCTTGCAGTTGGCACTTCACAAGGCTGAAGAAGATAAGCCAAAGAGTTTGTGAAGGAGAAGCTAAGACTAAGTCGCTGGGAACAAGAGGAGAGGAGGTGGGAGGAACAGGAAGATAGTGACGAGAAGAGAACTTGCAAGCAAAAGAGGAGAAACAGAACATGGGAGGTGAAGGAAAAGGAAAGAGACCTGGAAAGGGAAAGGATAGCCCTTGCGAGAGAAAATTAGAATGGAAGCAATGACAAAACCATCTTGGATAAGTGACTCTACTGTTGAAGCCAAGGTTCCAAAAGATTCTGTGCATGTGGAAGGTCAGGATATTTGGTATGGTTTGTGAGCTTTGAAGTTGCTTGTAAGGAGCAAGCCTTGAATAGCGGTGTGTAGGGCACCTGCCTTAATGAGGCAATTACCTTTGGAAGGGGCAGCAGTCATTCGGGAGGATGCCTGTGACAGATCAAATGGGCTATGAGTGAATGAAGGAAGCTATCACTAAGTGGTTTGGACTGAAGCCAGCACAATACCTACAGAGAGTCCGTGACTGCCAGAGAGCGGATGGTGTTCCCTTTCAGACTTGGATTCATGGTGCATTTCATGATTGGAATGAGTGGGTAAGGGGGTGGAGGCCAAGTATTTTCAATCCCTAAATCAGTTGATGGTGCTCTACCCCATTTAGCCAGTACCAGTCTGATCTGACAGAGGGATCCAACAAACCTGAAATTATTTTAAAAGTGGTTTGCTGACAGGGTTTACAGAGGGATGGAGCAGCATAGTTCTAAGCTGAAAGAGGAGAACTCCCCCACAGACTGGTTCCAAACTGAAGGGTAAGGGCTCAGCTAAGTAGCTATGGACATTTGGTAAAGGGACCAAGATGCTCAGAAGTACATTCATCCTAATACAATGGTATTTGTGCTGGAAGTTAGTATCGGGTGGGGTGGGAGTGCATGCCCTGAGGGATACTGGAGCGTTACGCACTATGGTTGAGAGGAAGTACCTTAAGCCTTAGGAGACACTCCCTGAAACCAAGGATACAGGATTGGTAGCCGGTAGAGAGGGCATGGAATATCCTCTTGCCTGGGTTGAGATTGAGCTCAATGGCAAGATGGCCATGATTGATCTCGGGGTAAGAGAAAACCAAGTAGCTGATGTCTCTTTGGCAATGATTTCATTGGCCCTGGCATAGCTGTGTTAACCAGATCACAGGCTGCACATCAGTATAAGATTGAGACTGGAATTTATCTCGGATGTGATTTGCAGGGACCTGGACAAGGTAGGTTGCATGAAAGGGCTGACTTTGGGAAAGCAGTGGTCCTGGAAGTCCTTGCTTCCCCTCCAGTGGGAGGGCAGGATGAGGTTTTCGAAGAGGGCATTTGCTGAAGTTTGGGTCGCTTCCAGAGCTGTAGATTTTGTTAGCTGCTGGAGGGCCTACCTGGGAAGATTTCTGCAAGGCACAGGAAGAATGCCCTATGCTTGTGGGGCTTCGGAAGGAAGCCCAGGATAAGGCCAGCAAAGGAGTGGTCGGACAACACCATGTTGGCTGGAGGATGGTCTACTTTATAGTGAACCGGTAAATCCAGAGCCAGGAGCTAGCAAGTGGTTCCATTAGTGTACAGGAACTTCATGTTGTTATTGGCCCATGAAGTACCCTTAGCAAGACACTTGGGGATTAGAAAAATCCAGGATGGTTTAGACCCTCTGTTCTACTGCCCATGGATGCATAGAGACACAGAGGTTTTGTATGGCCTGACCTGCTCACAATGCTATCCCAGGCCAGGCTAGCTTGAATCCAGTGTTCAGCATTCCGTCCATCGTCTGTTCTTCTTGCATTTGTGGCACTAAGTGGGAAGGGTATGCACAGACATGGGTCCCGTGCTCGCTACACCACCAGATTCAAGCTAGCCTGGCTGATGAGGGGTGATACCCCGAAACAGGTCCCGGGATGCTTGTTTCTGGTCCAGGGAGGACCTGGCCTGGCAGTTCAGGCTGGACTGTTCGCATGGGGAGTAGGGTGAAGGCTGATTTGCATATGGCTGTGTCCAAACTGGGGTGGCGTGGTGGACCAAAAAAAAGATGGATTTAGCCCAGATCTGTCACCGGGGGGGGGGTTGAATGTCTGATTTGTTCAGCATTCTGTCCATCATCTGTTCGTTTTGGAAGCACCAGGAGGTGTTGGTGCTTAAGCCTATATGACTCAGGATTTTTTTTAAGACAATTGATGTGGGCTACACACAGTAGATCAGAAAGTGGCTGAGGTAAACTATTTGATCGACACAGAAGCCACAATGGAACCCAAGAGGGTGTTCCATGTGAAAAGGCTGAAGCCTTATCTCCGGAGAGACTACATAGTGAATGTCATGGCTATGGCAGAGGAATTTGAGGAAGAGAGTGAGCCACTTGCTGCATAGTGACATGAAGGAAGGCACTGTCGAAGGGGTTCAATCAGCCCCTGAGTTAAAGCCTAAGCAGTAGAGAGATGTTGGGTCGGTTTGCCAACCTCTTCTCGCTGACTCCAGGGTTGACACCTGTCTGTGTACATGACATACACACAGGTGACAGTCTGCTAGTGAAGGTCAGAATGTCTGACCGAGTTCCAGGATGCATTAAGGTAGAAGTTGCCAAAATGTTGGACCTGGGAGTCATTGAGAGATCTTGTAGTCCTTGGTCTAGTACTGTATTTCTAGTACCAAAGCAAGCGTCTACTGAGTTGCAGTCCTGTGTGGACTACCAAGCCCTCAGGGAGGTAACCAAAACTGGAGCCCATCCAATCCCCTGAGTGGATGAGTATGTGGATTGGTTAGGTGCTGAAAAGTATTTGAGCACCTTGGATCTGAACAGTGGATATTTGCAGATCGTACTGGTACCAGATGCTAAGGAAAAGACTGCACAGTGATGGCCTTTAGATTGAAAAAAATTTCCTGCCACTTTTCAGCACCTGGTGAACCATGTTCTCGCAGGGTTGGAAGAGTTCTGTGTGGTCTACGTGGATGATATTGTAGTGTTCAGCAATTCATGGAAGGACCATCGGAGGCATGTGGAACAGGTGTTGGCACAGATAAAGGAGGTGAAATTGACACTCAAGGCAACTAAGTGTCAGGTGGGACAGTCCTCTGTAGTCTACTGTGGGCATGAGGTGGGGGGAATGGGAAGATACGCCCGTTGGGATGCCAAGATTCAGTCTGTGATGGAGTGGGAGGTGCCTACTACCCAGATATTACAGGAGGTTTGTGGTGAACTGTGGAAGTATAGTTGCCCCATTGACTGCTATGACCTCTCGGAAGCAGCCCAGAAAAGTAATATGGACAGCAGAGTGTCAAAAAGCATTTGAGGAACTGAAGAAGGCACTATGTGCACTGGACAGATACTTAACGCACCTGACTACAGTCAGCCTTTCATTGTACAGACAGATTCCTCTGACAAAGTAGTTGGAGCGGTGTTAGCTCAGTTGAATGACAAAGGTAGAGCGGGTCCAATGACCTTTATTAGTAGATTACTACCCAGAGAGCAGAACTGGGGGGCTATTGAGTAAGAGTGCTTTGCTAAAGTGCGGACATGGACTATAAGACGGGAAGGTTGAGATCCCCAAACTGTCATCTGCCAAGCAGCCAGACGGACTGGGTGGGGAGAAGCTCTTCAAGACTTCGGCCTGTGACCAGGACTAGGGGCAAAGGCCTGCTAATCTCCATGCTGGGTGAGGGGACATCTCCCAGGGAAAAACAAGATCATTTAGCCTTGAACAGCAATATTAATACAAATCTAAACATTTACAACAGTACCAAATACAGAAACTAGCACTACAATAGATATACTTTCTTCTTCATCACAGTAAGCTCTTTCACACCACATGTAGGTGCTAGGCAAGTGGTTTAATTACCCCTCCCCCATTTTGTCTCATAAAACAAGCACCAGGGGAACCAATGCACCGGCTATCAAACAGTCAGCAGTGTCAAGAGAGGAACCAGCACAATGTTACAAATGCACTTCCTTCATAGATTAAAAGGACTGGAGGGTCCTGCTGGTAAACTAATTGAGGCACATCTTTCCTGCTCCAGTGTCATGGCTGGGGCCTCCCCCTATATCCCAAGTATATGACCTCACCACTGCAATGCTGGCTACACCATAATTGTCTTCAGGGGCTTGTGACCCATCTCCATCCTCAGTCCAAAGAGAATTCTGGAGCGCCACAGGCCATTCCCCATTTCTCACTCATGCAGCTGGTCTCAATCACAATTCCCACCACTGGTTAAGTGTCCCACACCTGTGTGAAGCTCACAGAATAAGCCCCGATGAGGCATGGGCAGGCTGCAACAAGCGCACCCACAATGGTCAGAACATGTTAACACCTGCATGGGCATGCTATCTTCACTCACCTCAGTAGCTCTGCAGCACCTCTGGAAGTGGAAATGGGGGCTCGAGTTGAAGCTCCGAGAAAGTGCTACTATTGTGGGACCCATTCATTAACAACTTCAAAGAGAAATACTACATGGGGCTCTCATGGCCAACTGAAAGCATTTCACCCCTTTATAGAAAAGAAGTTCAAATGTATGCACCTTGAGCTAACAGGATAAGTGGAGTCCTCATAAACATGCCTTTTTAGTGAAGAAAACATTTAAAGACGCTTGTATCACCATCCAACACAGATTGCTTCTTGAAATCTCAGCAGGTAATTTGAAGAAAATCAAGGAGTGGCAGAAACATAGCCTAGAGAAGGGTAGCATGCGATAAATTCACTGATTTTAAATTCGAAACCACTGTGACATGCAAATCAGCTTCTTTCTGTGAGACTTGAAGGCTGATTAGAACAATCCATTTCAATTTTATAGCTGGGAGTGCACAGACCCTGTCGATCGGTGGGCAGTTGTGGCCTGAGAAGAGTGAAGAGTCATCCCAGCTATCCAGGCACTGGACTACTGCATGCTGTCTAGACTCCGCTTACAGCAGCAGTGAGACCTAAGTACGAGGTGGTGGCGGTACCGACTATGTGAATCCTGACTACACTGGGGGTTGTTGATTTTACGGAACCCTTCAGGTATTTTCTTATTTCTTATGATTCATTAGTTTTACTAGGGAACAGCCTGACTTCAAAATGGCCACCAAAAAGACACCCAAAACCTTAATCCACTATTTCTGACCTGCCTGACCTTAAAATGGTGACTATCCACGGACTCCTTTTCAGATTCACTCCCACCAAGAGGGCTGATGGCAGGAAAGAGGGGTTGCCCCACAGTTCTGCAGACTTTGGAACTGTTCCCTCCATTCTAAAACTGTTTTACCACGCAATACACCATTATCCCTAAAGTTACCACCATGGTGTGTGCCCTTTACCAAAGCACTCCTTTCTCCCCTCTTGGGGAGGGATCCAGCATTTATTCCCTGGAGTCTCAGAGACCCCCCTGAGAGAGTCCACAGCGTAAAGGGAGCCACACACAGCGGTGGTGTGGGAATGGCACCTCTTGCCAAAGCACTCCTTCTCCCCTTGTTGGGGAAGGATCCAGTATTTATGCCCTGGAGTCTCAGAGACCCCTCTGAGAGAGTCCACAGCGTAAAGGGAGCCACACACAGCGGAGGTGTGGGAATGACACCATTTCCACTGGGATCACAGCACTCCGGACGTTGGACACTGTTTTTCCTCGTCTCCCGGTTGCATTTCCTTCACCCCCCCCACCTCTTTCCCCCTTTTCATTCTTTGTCTACCTCCCATGCTCCTATCCTCTCTCCCCTGAATCTCTCCCCTTGCCTGCTTTTTCCCTTACGTATATGTTTTTAACACTTGTAATTACGCTCTGTAACTGTGTAACATGTAGCTATGTAACTGGTAACTATGATCTGAAACAATTGCTCGTCCTCATGTAAAGCGCTCTGATACCTCCGGGTTTAGCCAGCGCTATATAAAACTTTTCAAAACTTCATTGTACAGAACTGAAGAAGCAACAGGATTACTCTGCTCTCTAAAATGAGCTCTAAACTATCTCCCTTGAGGAAATGCCAGCTTTGTCTTTGCGTACATTGTTCAAACATTGTCTATAAAAACAGAACTGTATAAGCTCAGCTGCTTAGTGTTTTGATGGGAAAGCCGTGAATGTCACCTGCCTACTGGTTTTTTGTCACTGCTAATGATAAATTGTCAATATGTCCTTATTGGAGTGCTGTTCTTTGAACTGTGCCATATGTCATGATCTGCAGGATGTGCTTAACGTGCACGCTGGTTCCACGCAGAGGCACCTCACTCTGAATTTCTCAAACATGCACGTCTTCAAGAGCAGAAGAGGCTGGCACAGTGCACAGAATGTGGGTCCTGCCTTGAAAGAGGCTTTGTGTCTTTGAAGAATATACTACAGTAAATGGATAAGTGACGATAGATAGGCTTCTCACAAGAGGTGGTGGCTGTAGTGTCTTGTGAGTTAGACATTACAGAGCCCTTTTGGTTCCTGATGGACTCTAGAACAGTGCCGTTCAGTTAACGTTTACACGCCGAGTAATAAAGACGTGTAATACCAAGCTCTGTGTGTCTGTGGAGTGATCATTTGTATGTCCTTGGGCTGGGGAGGACGCTACAACTGGTGATGAGATGGGGGATTACGTAAACCCCGCAACCCAAATAACCGGCAGTGCTCTCCCGGAGAGTTTGCCGTGGTCCAGCAAACAGCTCGTGCATGCCATGTGTGCCTCAGTCAAAGTGGAAAATTGACAGTCGGCATATGTGGAGTCAAAGCGCCACTTCAGCCAGTGCAAGGCTTGTGGAGAAAGTAAAGGCTTTACAGCAGTTTGATTCACATCAGCTAGAAAACTTGCTAGTAAAGTCAAGACCAGAGGTACTGTGCCACAGCGTGAGACAGAGGCGTCATTCATACAGTACAACAATGCTAAAGGCAGTGACAACCAGATACAGAGAAGCGCTAAAGGCTGTGAAAGCCAAGTGCAATGAGGCACTAAAAGCAGTAACATTTCTGACACCAAGAAACACTAAAGGCAGTGACAACCAGGTATGGAAAGTGGAACAAGCAGCGACATCCCGTTGCAAGAGAACGCTGTGAGTAGAAGCTGGTAAATGCAGAGAAACATTAGAGGTGGCGATAACAAGATACAGAGAATATGATCACACTTACCAGAAACTCAGTAAAGAGAGCCATTCGACCTCATCTCCAGGTGCTGCAACCCAAACAGAAGCACGAGGGTTGTGCTTACCAGGCTGGTGAATCATGTTGGACCAACAAAGGCAGTGAGCGGCGGTCGGAGTAGTGACATTTTTCAATGGCTGCTGAAAAGAGTGCAAAATATGGTGCCGCCGCATTCTTGAAACCACCATCTCCCATCGATACTGTCAGAAAGCAAAATATTGGCGACAGATGGACTGCCTGGGTTGAAACTTTCGATGAGTTCATTGATGTGGAAGAAGCAAATGAAGAAAAGATCATTAAATGTCTAAATAATTTAGCAGGTGAAGGAGTAAAAGAAGTGATGAAGAAAATACCACAAGGTGGTGAAGTGGCATACCGTCAAATTAAAGAGGTGTTAAACACCAAGTTCAATCCAATGCCGAATGTTGACTAAGAAAAGTACATTTTCAGTCAGGAAAGGCAGAGAGCTGGTGAACCGATGGATGAGTTTGTAGAAAGACTTGATTCGCCTCATAAAGCATTGCAATCTCAATGAATTCAACGATGATGAAGCCATGCGTCGCAAAGTAGTAGATGGTTACCATTTTCAGCAATCCTAAAGCCAAGATGCCCCCTCGCATAAAGAGAAGTAGAGGTTGCAACTGCAGGTGTATGATTATACGATTGTGCAACATCCAGGCAAGACCAAAATCCTGCTGACTACTTATGTGTGCCAATACAATGTCAAGGCACTATTTCTAAAGCGGCTGATACCTATGTTAACTTCACTGTGGAGTCCAGACCCCTGCTGCCATATCGATAGAACAAATCATTACTGCCACAAGTACTGACAGGGATTTGCCAGTGCTCAAAATATATTATTACACACCAATTGTGGCAAAAACATAATCTACCTCTTAATGATGACCTTGAATATAAGAAATTCAAAAATGTGCAGGAAGAACTTTGTTACCCCAGAAGACATCATCTTATGAGGTTCGAGGATTTTCATACCTGAGAGTCTGAGACAACAAGTTATTGAACTGGCTCATGAGGGACACCATGGAGTTGTTGCTATGAAATGAGCCCTGCGGGACAGAGTGTGGTTCCCTCGTCTTGAAGAAAGATTAAAAAATAGTTAAAGGCATGTAATTTGTGCATCTGCTTGTCATCCAAGACAACCTCACATCTGTTAAACAGGTCTGATCCTCCAAAGCATGCATTGGAGAAGATTGCAATTGATTTCTTTGGACCCCTTGACAATGGATATCATCTACTACTAATTGTTGATGAATATTCCCGGTTTTCCCCTTGTGGAAGATATGTCGTCAACTACTCATGACAGAGACATTGAGAGATTAGAAAGTGTCTTTTCAACATGGGGTGTTCCTTCGATTTTGAAATCGGACAATGGCTCGCCTTTCAATAGTCAAAAATGTAAAGATTTTCTTATTCATCTAAGGGGTATATTCACAAGAACGTGTGATAACTACCGCAAGAGTAGCGTAACGCAACTTTCAATATCGCAGCCTATCACGGGAAAATAATCCTGTGTCAACGTGGAATTCACAACAAGGTGGTAGCATGCGATAGTCACCAGATAACGCGTCAAATGACAGCATGAAAATCAACGCCACACCGAAAAAATACGAAGCGCGAACGCGAGAAATCATGCGATGAGGCCAATCGCGGTACAGAAATCAGCGAACACCAGCCACAGGCCTGTAAATCCCACGCGTCCGGCGGGAAAAAGCACCATAAAAGAAAGAAAAAAAAAAGCCCAAAAACAATTCAAACTGCGTAGCAACATGGATGCACCCGGACCGAGTGCAGAGGACAAGCCGAACACCACAAGCCCTACGGAGGACCATCCAGGAACCCTCGCGTTCGGGGAAGGGCAAGGACAAGCGGAAGAGGAAGACCGGGTACAGTCCGCAGGAAGACCGGATCGTCGTCACGGGGCTGACCAAACACCATCAACAACTGTTCGGCACCTCCACTGCGGCACTGGCAACCCAAACCGAAATATGGCAGGCCATCGTCACCAACGTCAATGCAGTCTGAGTGTCCAGGAGGTCACTGGAGGAGGTCAAGAGGCGCTGGCATGATCTGAAAAGTCAGACCAAACATAAGCTCGCCGCCAACAGGGAGGCAGCAACGGCGACTGGAGGTGGGAGTCCTGCGACACAGGAGGAGCTGGATGAGCTGGAGCAAATGGTGGCCACAGTCAGCAGTGAGGAGACGGTGGCAGGATTGGGGGGCCTGGACACAGCACGATACGACCTGACCCAACAGCAACAGGGTGAGTAACGACTAGGGACGGGGGGAGATGGGCACAATGGCACACATGCACAATTACGCGTAGCACACAGCACACCCACAATGACCGTGGAACATGTCCCTGATTGCCTTGGCACACAGCAGCACACATAGAAACGCTAAGTAGGCACCCATCCACAATGTGCACATAGGGGCCCCCCCTATCACCAATATCACAACCGACCCATGCACATGGGCTGAATCCAGCAAAGCAGCGGCTCTGTGACCCACACTGACTATGCAAGTAACACTGCATGTCCGATAGCATGGCAGCTGCCCAAAAAAAATGACATGGCCCACGAAGCGACATGGAGGTAGCCAAGTGCGGATCACATCCGTAAAGGAGAAGGTCACACTCCGACTGTCTACGTGCACCCACAACCCATGCCTTACAATACACGCAGCAGACGAACAATGCACCAGGCCACAAAAACAGTCCGAGAGCACATATGACCCAAGTCAAAAGCAAATCAGGCCCCGAAAAGCACACAATTCAAAGGCACCCCGCTTCAAAGGGAGAAGGCTACACGAAATCAGAGCTGCAGGGGCAACTCCCCCACAATGCAGCACACACACATAGCAATCACAGAACATCAGCAATGACGGCAATGTGGTACAAAGTGCAACACCAGCACCACAGGACAGAGCTCACAACAGGTTCCGCTCGTGCGTAGTAACTGTCCACTCACATCTGGCATTGCCTGACACTGTGTGATGATAATGTACGGGTACTACCACACATCCGTCATGTAGTCAAAAACACACTGACTGCCATCAAATAGCCAGCTCCCCCAAACAGTCACAATGTACATTGGCATGCAGTCTGAATGTAAACATCTGCAAATCATCACCATACATGTGAAACTGTTAACCTGCATCTCCCCTTTACATTGCAGAGGGACAAACAACACCCCCTGCAGAGCACACCACACATCCCATCATTGATGATGAAGAGGACAACCTGCACATATGTCAAGACACCCTCCAACGGATGCTGGACAGCCTCTGCACCCCACCCCCAGAAGCAGGCCAGGCCAGCTGCCTCGAGGTGACCCCACCACTTGCACAGACCACACAGCAGGAAACACACACCTCCACGGCTGTCTCCCAGGACCCCCGACCAATACATGGAATTCCAACGGCGTGTGTTGGGTTGCCAGGTGGAGTTGGCTCATCAGCTGCGGGTGGGTTTCGAGCTCGTGGCAGCCAAACTCGATGCCATATGTGGGTGTCTGAGTCCCATCAGGGACCACGTACAGTCCCTATCGGACACCCCCTGTACGCACCATGCTCCGCCACAGACCTTGGCTAACCTCGCTGGTGCCATGAGTCTAATACAAGAACTGTCTGGTCAGACAGGCACCAGCCATGACAGCACAGAGTTGGCACAGATGCGGAGGGCAATGGAGACCATGGAGCAGATGCAGGCTGGAAGTATGTCTGGCACGGCTGGACACCAGCGAGTAGTGGCTGGGAACAGCAACGCCCTGCAGTACTCCATCTTGCCATTGCTGCCACTGAGCTGTTCCCAGATGACTGCAGCGGGAACATCGACACACACAGCTCCGACCCCTGATGTGTCCGTGGCACACTGTGATGCTGCCCCATCACCTACGCAGTCTGATGTGTCAGGGGCACACAGCGATGCAGCCATCACCCCGCCACACACACCGGACACAGAACCCATATCAGGGGAGTGAGAAGGTGATGGGAATTACTGTGTGAGGAAGGAGGCAGTAGCATCCATCACCGCCATATGGCCTGTCCCTGCCTGGTCATGACCTATGCATCATGACCTGGGAAATACCTCCTACTGACCTCCGGAACACTCTGCGACATTCACCCGGACCTCGACACGGACTGCCATTTCTTCACCGCTGGCCAATTACACAGCAATCCTGCTGCGGACTGCACTCTCCCTCTTCCTAATCACTGTGCAATCCCCAAAGGACTCTGGTTGGCCCACCACTGGGCTTCCATGTGATGTGGGCTTGGATGGCCAGGTACAGGTACAGCTCCAGCTCCGTCAATCACCTGAATGTGAATAAAACATTCTAAATCACACAGATGTGTCATCACTATGTTCACTCACGTATGGAAGATTGGCTGGATGTAGGGACAATGATTGCACATGAAGGTACACCCTGGTAACTGACATCTATGCGCATGTCTATCCCTGAGACACATGGCCAATTGGATGACTGTGAAGGTGAGTACTAGCTGTGACCCCATTGCACATCAACAGCAATCTCACAACACCCCAACGTAGGCACACGTCCATGTGTTGAATAGGGCCGTGTGTAGGAGTGACCAAAATGGTGGCAGGCCAGGAGTGGTGTCCCACACCACGTGTGACAGCAGAACTTCACGTCGCATACCGACTTACACACATCTGTGTGGACACATTCTGTTGTGATGTATGACATTGCTCCACATGGTCAGAGGTTGGACACCATACACACACAGCTGAAGTCATGTAAGTGCACATGTCGTCCAGCACCTATCCAAAAACAATGTCTGGCTCACAGAGGTGGAGCTTGCCAAAGGGACACACCCCCATTGCACATGCGTCAGTCAGTTCCTCCCTGTGTTGGGACGATGCTCATTGTGGCACACGAGTGGACAATCTAAACAACACACCTCACAGTTAGACACCAGTGGAGTGGCATAGGCTTTATTGGCATGTGTGTGTCAGTACGGACGAGGCAACGGCCACAACAGGCAGGGACAGGCTTAAGACACTTACACGCAGCATGGGTACATGTCGAGGTTCAGATAATGTTGGGGTTGAAATGGACAACATTCATCACGGATGGCAACGCTCACAGCCCACCTTGCCTTGCTGGATGAGTCATGTGTTGTTTGGCGTCTGCTCATTGCCCCGTGTGAGGGGGCACGACTCACTGCACGTGGGGTCTGCATGGTGCTCTGCCTCCGGGGTGCGCCGATTGTCTGCTCTGCTGACAGTGATCAGGTGTGAGGGTCCGACAGGTTCACATGTCGTGCTACATTGCCATGTGTGGGCTCTTCCCCCAGCAGTGTGTCCGAATTGGCAACGTTGCCAGACGACGCTGTGTTGCTCCGACCATGGACCTGCGTCACCTTGCACAGGTGTGTGTACACACGCGTTATTCCACGCACATGCATCCAGAGCCCGACCGAAGGCAGACATGTCCTCTGTTGTGGTGGGATATGTGAGCAATCCCCACGATGCAACAAGTTGTTGGGCCATGTGCTGTGGGTGGCAATCTGATGTGGCTGCAGGAACGTAGTTACTAGTCCATGAATGCCCGTGCAGCTTCATGTACAATGTGTTCCAATAGTACGTCGTTGTCGTGTTCAAGGAACACCAGGGTGAGCCAATCCATTAGGTGGTCCGGGCAGGTGTGCTCAGCCCACGCCGTCTCACCGATCCGCAACACAACCCAATAGGGGAGCGCCTCGATGTGGTCACTGCACACAAGAAATTGTGCAATCTCCCATGCACAACTACCAATACATATGCAGTATGTCAAGGCATCCCATGCACGGCTGTCTCGGTTACACTCCTGTTCGTGATCCAACAGGGGGCGCAGACACAAGTCATAGTCCAATTTATCAACAGTTGTGTTGGATAGGCAGACATCCATGGGACACTCGAATGTGCATGTTCGGCAGTGGAACCAGGGCTGGACGCAGGTGACGTGGGCAATGCGGAAGCTGAGCCTGTAACTGATCCGCAGCAGTGGCAGTGCGCCCTGTAAATGCAGCATACGTGCACTGTACTGTTCCACGTGACGGGGGTTGTGCATGTGCCCGGTATGGCTTGCCATTGCGTTGGTGCGTCTCGTGAACAGGCACTCTTCTACTGCGGCAGTTGTGTGGAGGATATGCCACAGCTCTGAGCAATGATTCGGATGTGTGTGCAACGTTGTGGGTAATGGGTTGCTGTTTCTGTGAGTGTCAAGGGCATCCCTTGCAGGGGTACCACAGGCAGGGGCTTGTGTGTGTGGGCTGTGGATGAGTCGGATGGTTCATTTGCGGAATGCGTGGTGTGGGAGTCATCCCCATCTGCCATTGCATCTCTATCAGGGTGTTCCAGGCGCGTTCTGGACCAAGGTCAGAGGTGCAGGTGTCCTCCCGCCTTCTGCATTGGGACAATGGTGCTTTCATCCCTGATGTTTGTCTGACTACTACTTGCGTTTTTGGAATGTGATGTGGCTTTGGCGCTGAGATTGGGACACGGCCTTGGGCTCATGGTGTACGGATTGCGATGCACACACACGTTGGCATGTGGAGTCAGGTGCCCGAGCGGCCTTGCGCTGCTTGTGTTATCTCACTCCGTCTCTCTCCCTCGCTCTCTCCCTCTCTTTCCTTTGTTGGGCGCATGGCACACCTTCTTCTCTTAGATTTGGTCTTCCAGGCTGTGTGCTACGGATTGTCCAGTGAGGAGCAGCTAGGACTCATCCTAAGGGTTGTTTCTGCTTTTGTTTGTATGGTGCTTTGTGTAGGTGATTGCATTGCTGTATGACTGATTCTCCATTTTCTGGCCACGCATGTATGTTTATTTTCCTGCTTGTGCGACATCAGGCAAAATGTTTGTTTTGGGATTCGTGGTGTTGGTGTGCAGTTTCTTAGTCTGGGGTTGGGGGGGGGTGTTGTGGCCCTCCTGGGTGTCCGGGCGGCATGATGTGTGGCTCCATGGCATCTGTTGCCCTTCGGATGTGGCCCTGGGCTGTGCTCCCTTTTGTGGTGCTGGCTGCTGTCCGACTTTACACCAGGTCAGAGCAGGTGTAAATTTCTGGTGCTAACGCGCCTTATCGCCTGTTTTGTGTTTTTATCGCCGATGTGGCTGGTTGTTGAGAATGTTGAGGTGTGATGTTGTCTCGACTTTTGTCACGGGAACGCCTACTCTGCATCTCATTAGCGATATTTGCAGTGGTCCTCTGTGGCGATGTTTTTTGCGGCTGCTATCGCGGGTAAACTGGTGCTGTGGGGGGTAAATTTATCACGACTTTGGCAGCGATAAAGTGCCGTTAATTCGGCGATGGCTCCTTGTGAATATGCCCCTAAATGTCAAGCATCAGAAAAGCACACCTCTCTGGCCACAGGCTAATGCTGTGGTCAAGAGATGTATGCGCACCCTCAAGAAGACCGTTCAGAGTGCTGCGCTGGAAAAACAAACTCAAATCAGTTTTTCCATCTACGCTTTGTGCATACAGGTCACCTCCCTCTTTTTCCACGGGTGAAAGCCCTGCCACCATAATGTTTGGGAGAGCCAGAAGACCCAAACTGCCACAATGGAGAGATCTATTGACATTGATCAACTTTGCATTACTGATTCGTTTCACAAACTCAAAAAGAAGACCTATGCTGGCAGACGCTGCTGTGCTTGGAACACTGTGTTCAACAGAGGAGACCAATTTATCATCAGGCAGAAACGGAAATGCAAGTCTGGTGCTCCTTTTGATGCTGACCCACTGAAGGTTGTGACTAGTAAAGAACAAATGGTAACTGCTCACCATCTGGGAAAGTCCATTACATGAGATTCTTCGCATTTCAAGCACCTGCCTTGACCTTTGCCAGCTACAGATGTCAGAAGTGAGACTTATCAACCTGAGAATCCGGTTTTATATTGTGAAAACGTGGTTTGTTTTTGTTAAAAAAAAACAAAAAACGAATGCCTGGGTTCTCATAGTGCCATTTCAGCCCAGGAGATCTTGGATTTGAACATACATGGCATAAGCACCAAACCAATTAGTGTTTACATCAGACTTTAAACTAAGATGCACACCACAGCCACAAAGCTACTCATGGTCAGTTTTAGCTCTGCCCCAGCAACAATGCTACTCATAAAAATGCATTTTTGAGGGAGACAGCAAAATATTTAAAGACAGAACAGGCTTTCAGTCACAACAAACCACCTTACCTTAAGACCAAACTCAGGTGACCACTTGATCGTTTTGTCCCCACTTATCTAAAACCATTACCAGAGTTCAGGACTCCTCTCAGAAGAAAATGTGACAGGAACGAGAGTAGGACATCCATTCAAACCAGAAACTGCCTCAACTATATTCAGGAAAGTCCTCTTACTATTTGCGGAGACAGCTTCCTCAAAATTTAGATGCCAAGAGCCATCAAAAAAAGTTGAAGACTTAGTCTAAAGTATCAGAAAATATTGGACTGGATAAGGCTGAGTGTCGCTGTAAAAGATACAGCGATAAAAGTGGCTGAACTTTCAACACCAATTTTGCCAGCTGGCATAAAAAGCACCAAAACAGACAACAGTCTAAATAAATAGGCATTTTGACACTTGTAATAAGCATTGAAAGTTTCTCAGGTTAAGCAGGTTTACTGCTATAAAAATAGGAACTTATTCTGAATACAACACTTCCTCTCGATGCACACATGCAGTTACTACCTTTGAAAGTTCAAGTTATCAAACAGAATAACAAGTTATGCAGTATTTTAGGACAGCAGAAGGCGCTGGAGATGGATACTTTTATTAAAAAGATTTGTCTTTTGAAAGCATTAACGTTTCTATTTCACAAAATGATGTCACACAAAACAGAGAGCTACTTTTCGGTTGCAACAATCTCTATGCCTTATATGAGTGAAGTGTGGAGTATAACATCATGTTATTGTGCGAAGAATGGAAAAGACCATACCATTTAATGACTCAAAAGCTTACTCCAGTGAGAAGACTTTAATTTAAGGACCATTTTGATAAAAACTTCAATATCTGGTGTCTTGCATATGTAAACACTAGACGATCTTTGATTTACAATTTCATTTTGGCTATTTCTTGAAACAATTCAGTTTGTCCGTTGTTATTACATTAGTCTTTCACATAATTTCATCCAACCATCGGAGTGAATACATCTTGTGCTAGGACCAACCATAATATACAACAAAAAGCAAATATAAAAATAGAAGAACTTTTGTTAGATATGTTGCAATACATAGACATTTGTTTCTAAGTACAACAGCATACAACATTACATGATTTTATTAATATTCTTTTTGAATGAGCTGACAAGTAAAAGGAAACAATTCATAATTGCATTATATAGTTTGATGCAATCTAGCAAACTTGTTCAGGTTGCATTTGCTCGATATCTGTTCCAGACACATTGTCTATAAACACAATAAGAAAATAAATTTGAATCTGACATGACCACGAGAGCAGTGCAAGTTTACAAAACAAAGTTCTAGTTTCCAAAGGTCCAGTGAATAATTAAAAAAAGTAACATTTTTATTTCTTCTCCTCTGCGAAGCTGTTCCCAGTGCAGTTCAAAATGACAGAAATACCGCACATGTTGCTGCTCCTGGTGTAACACAGAAGACTGTTATTATTCCTTGCATTGCACAATCAAATCAACCGTCTCAAGTTATTTAGTTGTTCCTTAGCAAGGGAAGCACAGTCTGATCCCAGCTCTCCTCCCATCGCAGTTGTTTGGCTTCTCGTAAGTTCTTCCTGAACTTGATCATTTTGCTCGAAGAGCTTGGAAAACCAGTAAAGATCATCTGACATCGAAAACAGAGAAATCATTTAGCGATGCATAGATATAAGAATTCAGTTCAAGGCTACTTTCATCTAAAATAACTGTACAACAAAAGCGTCTAGAATGGATTGATTTTTAAGACGACCCTTAAATGCAATCATTATACATGAACAGAAGGGTTGTATTTTACAAGACTTCCGACTTTCCACACAGAAAGTCACCAGTGCTAGTGTAAAACTAAAGTCAACACTCAGGACTGTAATAAACATTACACATTCCAGAATTCCAACTGACAAACGTACAGTAGTTTCGTCTACTACTGAGTGTGTTACTTGCAAATGTATTAGGGCCATGTAGCATAAATTTAGCAGAACCAAACAAACGTTTCAAATTCCATGAGTGAAAGGGTAAGGAACTCCTCAAAGCTGACCAGTCTACCAGCTTACTCAGTCCATAGGGTCTCTACAGTACAATAGCCATCATGAATTCACAAATTAGTTTCTGATTTTGGTTTCCTTTTAATGGAAATAAGTACTAAGCTCATACACTAGAATTTGAGAGGGCAGTAATTCATTACTCATTGTGCGGGGATTTGCCAAACAAATCTAGGATCCTAAACAGCTCAATCGGAACGGAACTAGCTTTAATTTCCCTAAATAACTTTTTTACCTCTCAATTAGGTGATTTAGATAACTTATTCTGTTCTGCTGCCCGTAATTACTTCTCCATTTTGTTAATCTTTTCAGTACAAACTTTAAAATATTAACTCAGGAGTAAACCACTTCCACTTATCATATTCATGGTTGACAAGTAGAGAGGACTAGGGTGCTGCTTTATTTAACATCCTGTGCATCAGGGATCTCCAACAGGTAGCTTGAGAGCCACTAGAAGCTCAGCAGCTGCCAACAGGTAGCTCTTGGACATGGAGCACAGCTTAATACATAATTCCAAGGATCTGAAACTTAGCCGTGAGGCCTTCTGCATTGTGCAGGTGTTAGCACTGCTAAGTGGTAGACCCTAGAAGTGGCAGTCACCCTAACCGATTCCAAAGTTCCATGCTCAAACCACTTACAATGTGATTGGCAGAATGAAGCCTGTAAAATAATCAATATACATGCAGCAAAGTTCCTGCGGAAGCAGACCCTGATGTTGTGTGCCCTACTGTGTGTAAGCTGGGAAGAAGCAGAGTTCCTCAAGTGTGAGACTGCAAAAGTTGCGTATATGAACATAAATATATATGAAGAACGTGTCTGATGTGGCAACTACTGGAAATGTTTTTCTATTAGTAGCTTGATATGATTTCTATTGTTAAAACTCAGCTCTCTTTATAGAAGTTGTTGTTGGAGACCCCCGATACGTGGGCTCATTGTATTCAATCTTTTTCACTGGTTCGTTTGAAGCCTGAGGTACATCAGTTTCAGGAATAGCTTCACCAACATTTGTTTCCATTTTTCTGTTTATGAGATATATTATTTCACGGCCTTTGATTATCTCATTTTCTGAAAATATATAACTTAAAATCTTTGCAGAGTACTAATTATCAGACCAAGAAAGAGCGACAGGGCTTAGTCTCATCACTGTCCGAGGTCTGTAATATCAAATGAAGGGTATACCGGCCAAAGGCTTTGGAACAATTATTCCTTGTGTAAGATTACAGGTGGCTATGCTATCAAGTAGCCTTTATTTCCAGCTCATGTACTAAAATCACTGGTTACAATAACATCAAATATCGAATGCCATTAAATTGTTAGTTTTCCTGACCATTAGAAGGGAACTTGTGTGACAGCCGTGGGATGCAATAAGCAACCAAATTGAATGTGTTTCCAGCTATTGATGTTAAATATTAGAATCTCTAACCAATGAAAGTGATCACAGCTTTGACCACCAATTGTGAGTGGATCATGATAATTTTGGGCCATATTCTGCCACATTTCTTTTGCCCCCTTACTTGGTGGAGCAGGTTAAATTGGATGTGATTAAATTCTCAATGGTCATGGCACAAATCATAAGACAGGAATGTTCCATCACAAGAAAAATCTTAAACTGACTTTCTCCTATGAGGCAGCAGTTTAAACGCGTTTTTTAGCGTAATTACTGCTGGCATTAAAGAGGCCTCCCTTAATTTCTTGATTGTTTAAAACATTTTGTCACGGTCTTCAGGCTTATTTAAGAAGGCAGCGTGAACTTTCTTTAAATTTACAGGATGAAATAATGTTTTCCTTCTAAAACTAATCTAAGGTTCCCCACTAAGAATGTTGTTAAGAGTAAAATAAGGCGACACCAGAGCGATTTCTTGAGGAATGGATTTAGTCTTGGGGGTCCTCTGACCATTGCCTTCCTGTTTTGTGATTGAGCCCGGCCCATAGATCCCTGGCATGCAGGCCCCCCCTCCGGGGCCCGCCTTGTCCGATTATCACCAAAGTACTCAACTATTGAGACTGGGATCATATCCTACAAGAAGCCCACCAGGCTGGGAACCCAGTTCACAGGGCTTGAAAATCATATGATAAGGTCAAGGCACAACTTTGCTTCTTAAATTTGGAATGCTGATGTTCCCAGCGCGCCTGCAGGTTATTCATAACTGTAAACAGTTTTCTTCTCACAGTTCAGTTATCGCATTGCAACTCTAAAACTGTTCTCTTTGATACACAGGAGGCGGAATGGGTGATTGAGCAGCGGGCCCTGAAGATGCATTTGGTGCTGGGATTGGAGGGGGGGGGGGGTAATACCCACCTGCATCAGGGCCCTCTGGGAAGAGAAGATGTGGCTGCCGAGGGTCTGAAGTGGACTGACTCTGAACTGGGAGACCAGAACCTAAGGTCGGAGCGGCCTGGCTCCCAAGTATTGGGTACATTGCAACAACAGCACCCCCAGACATCAGCTCGGGATTTATCAGCCGATTCAAAGGACAGGGCCTAGAGCCTTCCTGACTCTTCTCTATTTCTGTCAGCACCAAAGTCTCCTATAACTGTGTTGGGATGGCGCAGGAGTACATTTTTGAACTTTCGCTTAAGCTATGTTCCTGTTTAGTGGGGTACCCGACAGATGTTTCAGGGGGGAAGTTTGGTGTAGGGGAAGTGGGTGTTGTGTTTTGTTGTTCTTGTTTCAGGTTGATGACAGGGGGTACCACAGGTACACTGCATGTTTATATCGTTCCTACCTAAGCTGGGTTGTCCCAACTTGGACACAGGCTCCTTGGGGCCATAATAGCAGTGATGGCTTTTACCATGGGCAAAGGCCTCCTATATATTGATGACGTGGAACGTCAAAGGTCTTAATGACTGCAAAAAACGAGGGAAGGTGCTCTGTTTTGCAAAAAGCCAGGGCCTGTCGGTCTTGCTCTTAAAAGAAACTCACCTTCTTAGCAATATTTGCTCCCTCTTGGCCCGTTTTGGGTTTGATAGGGTCTTTTACGTGGGGTACACTAGGGGGTCCAGAGGCACAGCGGTGCTCCTCCATAAAACATTCCCACTGGTGGTCTCAAAGGTCAACCTGCATCCCTTGGGAAGGTATGTGGTGGTGGAGAGCACACTACAGGGACCCATTTACCACTTAATCAGTGTCTATGTTCCTCCTACATTACTGCATTACCATAGAGGAGCTGCGAGCGCAGTTCCCCCGGCTCCCTCACGGAATAACCTTCATTGTTGGGGACTTCAACAACATTATGATCCCCAGGGAAGATTCGCTGGGCTGGGGAGAGTAGGGGATTACGCAGTTGGTCAGAGGTTCTGGGCCTCTGCCACGCTTGGAGGGTATGGAACCCTGGAACTTCGGCTTACATCCACCACCCATTGGCTCATAATTCTCTCTCCCATATTGACCTTCTCCTTCTTCCAGCATCAGATCTTCCAGGAACCTCTGGCTCTCATATTTCACCCCGAGAAATTCAGACCACGCTCCGGTGACTCTTTTGGTAACCACCCAAAAAGACCCCGCCCAATGTAGAGACTTATTGTTTGGTTTCTACTGCAGCAACCCTTAAAGACTCTCTGGTCCAGGAGGTGGGGGCTACTTAGTACTGAATCGGGGAACCCTGTGGCTCGCCAGTAAGGCTGTTCGGAGAGGATGGTGGCTAGGTCATATATGAAAGGACAAGAGAGGGCTCAGTGGCAGCAGATCACCGATCTAGAATCCAGTATCCTGGGATTGGAACGCAAAGACTATGCTGGTATGGTTGGCGTGGACCTACACCACTTGGCTCTGAAGCAGAAGTCACTCCAGTAGCTGGGCTTGAGGAGGCCCACTAATGCTGAATGGATTGGACACAGGGTTTACGAGTGGGGAGACAACTCAGGTAAACTCCTGTATTGGTTGGCAGCGTGAGAGCTGGCCTCCTGGGTGGTTTCCCTATTTTGTCCGAAGAGGGGTGGTGGCATAAACAGCTGAAGACACACCATCTGAATTTGCAACATCCTCTGAAGCCATATACGCCCATAGGGAGCGATCTCCAAGGGAGGCAACCCGCCCCTTGGTGTTCGATATCCCGAGCGACAGGACAGACTTGGACCGCCCCCTTGAGCTGGAGATCGCTCTGGCCCTCCAGAATATGAGCCCAGGTAAACTTACGGGCCTGGATGAGTTCTCCATGGAATACTATAAATACTTTCAAGCCCAGTTGATGCCTCACCTTTTTAGCTTTTATCAGGAGGCGGTTGGCAGGCACAGTTTCCATCTGAGCTTGACTTAGCGACCATAGAGGTCCTTCTTAAGCCTGGCCAACCAATAGATCGGTGTGAGTCATATTGCCCGATATCACTAATTAACTCAGAGGTGAAATCTTCGTGAAAGTGTTAGCGAACCAGTTGCTACCAGTCCTTCCACAGCTGGTACACCCCGATCAATATGGGTTTTTTGCCCCATAGGAGTATCAGGCGCTGTCTTTGCAGGGTCCACATGGCACTCTTACATCTTTAATAGATGAATGGGAACACGCACTGGTGATTCCAACTGGGAAGTTGAATCACCGGGAAATGCTTGTATGAGGTTTCTTGCCGGATGGCCTGAGACAATTGATATCCCCTGAGGAAGGGCGTCAGCCCGAAATGCATTGGGATGGGATAATACAACAATACATTTTCTTGGATTAAATTATTATGAGAAGAATATGATTTATTGAATCAATTTGATGTGGGACAAGGCGGATGAAAGTTGAATATTGCCTTGACATAATAAATACATCATATCCGAATTTAATCTAAGTTGAATTATTTTAAAACAACCCCTGGACATAGGGTCCGTCCACTTCAGCACAGCAAATGCCCCTAACAGGGGACGCTGTTATTCTACTCGTACATCTTAGTCAGCTGGAGGATCCTATGGCCTTTCTTCTGGATTTTGAGAAGGCTTTTGATTCGGTTAGCTGGGCCTTTCTGGAGGAAGTGTTGATTAAGATGGGGCTAGGTACCCGATTCTGTGCTTCTGTGTGGGTGCTTTAGTCTAATCCTAAGGCCCAGGTGCGGGTCAATGGTACCTTATCTGCCCTATTTTCGAATGGTTGTGGGCACCCGTCAATGATGCCCCCTATCACCACTTTTGTTGGAGCTGGCAATCGAGTCACTGGTGGTATGGATTCTCTGTAATGCTCAGGTCTGGGGCTTTGACTGGGGTGGCTATGGAAGACCGCACAGCACTCTATGCAGATGATGTGCCTCTATATATTTCGTGCTCACGATTCCTCGGGTGATGTAGATTCTTGGTCTGTATGGTTAGGCATCGGGACTTACCATCAACAGGTCCAAATCAGTGTTGGCCCCCTGAAGCCAGGTCTCGCTTGAATGTCTGGCTCTTACCGTCCCACCTAACATCAGACCTCAAATGGTGAGCGAAGCTGCCTCTCAATGTCTTGGGCCGCACAACATTGTTTAAAATGATCACCATCCCTGCCTGCTTTACATATTAAAACTTTATCCCTTACAACTGCAGCAGTTTTGGTGGCACCAGCTGCAGGCCAAAATTCGAGCCTTCGTGGGGCTTGAGCAACCTTCCTGTGTAGCTATGGGAAATGTCCTCAATCTACATAGAACGATGGTCTGGGTATGGCGGATGTGCGTCTTTATCACTGGGCAGCAGTGGTCAATAAGTGGCTGAGTGGAGGATGGAAGGGGGCCCGGTGTTTCAGCTAGAGGTGGCTGAGATGGGTCTGGATAAGATCAAGGGGTTCCGATACGGCATTCCTATTCCATCTTCCCTCCCTGAGCCCACAAGGGTGGCTCTTGAGACCTGGCACATGGCATTGTGGTGAACTGAATGGGATCGTAGGGCTACACCGGCAACCGCCCCAATGGGTAGGCCGATGGCTACACTAGAAATCTTTCCTAGAAGGGTGTGGTGGGTGGGATGGGGTTGTGACTTGCAGAGTGGGAGATGTCTGGCAGGGTGAACACCTTAAGTCCTATCAGGCACTTCAGGAAGAGTTTGGCTTACATGGATCTCAGTTTTTTAGATACACCTAACTACGCCACGCCTTGGAACAACTTTATGGATACTTAGGGAAAATTCTTGAATGTAGCCCCTTGGTTTCACGGATATATAAATCCCTTATAGTTCACTCCCCTGATCTATTTGTGCCTCTCAAGGCCCGGTGGGAACAGTGGATGGGTGCCAAGAGTGCAGGGTATATCCTCACGGCTTCTGCTTAAATTGTTTAATGATATGCATATGACTTAAACACCTGAGCAACTCTGGCCCGCAAGTGTACTAAAGTCACCAGCATGTTAGCGTTGCTCCGGGACCCCTGCTCACTTCTATCACATGGTGTGGGACTGTCCTGTGATTGCGAGATACTGGGGCAAGATCACTGAGGCCCTGTCTAGGGGGTTGGGGAGGCCCATTGACAACTCACTGCTGCCCATTCTGTTGGGAGTCCTGGAAGGGGTATGTGATGCCGGTGGAGAAAAGACTCTGGTGGGGTTTGGAGTGGCACTGGCAAAGAGATACAGCTAAATGGTGGCAGCGGGAGCCTTCTCCTCCCCTGCTGACTCTTTGGAAACAGGCGAAGCACTAATGTGCAACTCAAGAGAAGGCCGTATATGACGCCAGGGGATGCCCCAAAAAGCGTGCGAAGATATGGGGAAATGGTTGGAGTACTATGAACTACCATGATGGATATATTCAGGTGGGATGTCCGGATGTACTTATTATAGCCTTATTTTAATGTGTAGTTATGCCTGAAGACCTGTTGTGGGTTGTTCTACGATTCATAAATTAATAAAATTCAGTTTATTAAAAACAAAAAAAAGAGTAAAATAAAATTACTCACTCTCAAAGCTCTGTGCAAGTAAGGTTGGTTGATACAATGTGTATGGCCGCTGACAGGCTTGCCTTTGGCATGCGCCTACCAGCTGTGTGGCTGTGTAGTGTCCATTCTTAAATGGGCATCTGCTGAATTGCACGTGTCCATGAATGCAAGCAGATACAAAGTGATGGATCAATAAGATTTACAAAGATGGAGCCTGCTCTGCATTGTTAGTGAGGGTCCCGTCGCTTCTGATTACACGTCAAGTAAAATACATTTTAACAAAATTAAAATTTTAGTCCCTTCAATCAAGCATTGGCATATGCTAGGAAAATTAAAAATATATTCATTGTGATTAAAAAATTCATTAATTAAATATAAATGATTCTTACTTTAAGCTGTGCAGCAAGTTCATTTGAATCTGCAAATACCAATCCATTCTTTTCATGCTTTACAAGTTCATGTAAACTGTCAAAATAAAATGTGTAACAATTAACATTGCAATATATCAAAGAAAGAGCATGGCACATGGCTTTCAGTTTTTTCCTAGTACCTTATTTTTTAATGTATTTACTTAATTTTGTATTGAAATTAAAACGTTGACGATATCCGGTTATAAAGTCCATGCAATTAGTAAGTTCAAAGTTAAAAGCATAATACAGAATTCAGTCAATTCATTAAGCTATTGTCAAGGAAAACAGAAGAGTGGTGGGTGGTGGAGACCTGATCATTAATAACGAACAGCACTACTTATTCTCACCAAATAGGCCCACGAGTGCTACCTTTCTACCAGTGGCCACTTGGTCATTTGACTAGCGGATGAATAGTCTTTATTAATCTGTACCCACCACTCCCACCACAATGGCAAGCCTTCTCTTTCTGGGAAAGGTGCTTTAGGCATCACCTGGAGATGGGGGTAGGGAGAAAGCTTTCTGCACCGATTCAAGTGGTACTGAAAAACAATTCTTGATTTGTAGTAAGATCATTAGAAATGAGGTAGGTATTATAGTGAAGCAAAGATGTGTGTATATGTATATATATATATATATATATATATATATATATATATATGTATATATATATATATATATTATCTACTGGCGGTCGCCAGTAGATAGTTATAGTTAGGACCTATTATCCATAGGAAATCCGCGACATTCTATTTGAAATAACGTTGGCGCCGGTAGACGAATCTTCGCGAAAGTTTCCAACTTGTTGGGGCGCTCCGCTCCTACCCTGAAAGTCTCGGGTTGATTCGTCAAGCGGGGCCGAGAAAAAGGGGGTCCCAAAACGCGTTTTCCCCATTCATTTTTCCATAGGAACCTTTAGTCGCAGCTACAGCCCGAACTGCTGAACGGAATTACACCAAATTTGGCAAAGAGGTAGCCCTTGGTTCAGACTGGTGCCTTTTGCTTAAATGGTGTAAATCTGTTCAGTAGTTCCTGAGAAATTCACAAGTAAAGTCACATATATATCTATGGCCGAGTAGGGTCCGCGTACCCTCCCGATCACGAGCTGCATGCTAATTGGCTGTCAGCTGGCTGTCAACATTCCGATTCAGGAAGTGTTGGCAGCCATTTTGTCCTCGGTAGAACCGAGGGACAGAAACAAGTGCGCAAAGGGGGCAGGGTAGAAACACCCTAACCCCCTAGGCCTGCTCAGGGGTCCCACAAGGACCCCCTGGGCAATAAAAAGCATTTTTTTTTTTAAACAAAATCGGCAGGATGCGCTCAGGGTGCGCGGATCCTGCCGAAAAAAAAAACAAAATCGAAGCGCGGTCTCCCGGGCTTCGATGTTAATTTGCCCCCGGGTGGCCCAAGTCCCGGGGGCATGCGGGGAGTGTGTTTATTGTTTATATGGGGGGCCTCTAAGGCCCCCCAAGCCCCGGGGACCGCCACCCCCCGGGGCTTAATAAAAAAAATGGTGCGGGAGGGCTCTTTGCCCTCCCGCTGCCCCGGGGACCGCCACCCCCCGGGGCTTCTTTTTTAAAATTTTAATAACGTGTGGGGGGGGGCTCCAGCCCCCCCACACGCCCCGGGGACCACCACCTCCCCGGGGCACATAGAAAATAAATGTGGGGGTCCGTTACGGAGCCCCGGGGACCACCACCTCCCAGGGGCTGTGCAATTCAAGGGAGGGGGCCGTGCGGCCCCCATCCCGGAGCCCTTGATGGCCCTGGGGACCGCCACCCCCAGGGCCGGCTCCTGCAGTGTCCCGGGGTGACTACCCCGGGACACTGTAGTTTGCAATGGCAGGACGGAGCCTCGCGGCTCCCGTCCTGTCATTGCAAACTTGCTTTGGATATTGGAAGAGAGAGCAGGAAACCTGCTCTCGCTTCCAATATCCAAAGCTGATTGCTTTCCACACGGGGAGCAGCATGTTAGCTGCTCCCCATGTGGAAAAGCAATGCCGGCTCCCAAGGGACGCGGGGAGCCGGCGGGACTGTGGGGGATTGGGGACCCCCCACAGTCCCCAACCAGAGGCCAGGCCCCGGGGATGGGGTCCCCAGGGCCATAAGTGGCCAGGGAGGGGGCCACGCAGCCCCCTCCCCAAATTTAATTTTTTTAAAAACAAAAACAAAAAGTGCAAGGCCGGCCCCGGGGGATGAGGTCCCCGGGGCCTTAAATGGCCTGAGGAGGGGGGCCACGCATCCCCCCTCCAAATCTATAAAATAAAAACCAAGGGCATGCCCCGGGGGATGGGGTCCCAGGGGCCAATACAGGCCCAGGGAAGGGGGGCCACGCGGCCCCCTTCCTGTTTTTTTTTTTAAATTTAAAAAATAAAATGCTCAGGCCCCGGGGGATGGGGGCCACGGGGCCAAAAGTGGGCAAGGGAAAGGGGGCCACGCAGCCCCCCTCCCATTAAAAATTTAAAAAAAAAAAAAAACGACCGGCATCGTGCCGGAGGCCCCGCCCCTCCCTGCAGTACTCTGCAAACGCGCCCCTGGCGCGTTTAAGAAGGGAAGTAATTCCCCTTGAATACTGGGGGTCCCTGGGGGCCAACTAGCCCACCAGGAACCTCCAGTATGCGCCAGGGCTGCGTTGCAGAGAGGTGTACAGAGGCCACGCCCCTTTTACACCTCTCTGCAACGCAGCTCTGTGGCGCTTTTAGAAGTACATGGTGGGCTAGTTGGACTCCAGGGACCCTCAGAATTGAAGGGGACTTAATCCCCCAACTTAAAACGCGCCACGGGGCGCGTTTGCACAGTGGTGAAGGGAGGGCGGGGCTTCAGGTGACATGTGTGCAAACAGGCCCCGTGGCGCGTTTTAAGATGGGGAATTAAATCCCCTTCAATCCTGAGGGTCCCTGGGGCCAACTAGCCCACCATGTACTTCAAAAGCGCCACAGAGCTGCGTTGCAGAGAGGTGTAAAAAGGGGCGTGGCCTCTGAACACCTCTCTGCAACGCAGCCTCCCTGGCGCATACTGGAGGTACAGGGTGGGCTAGTTGGACCCCAGGGACCCTCATGATTCAAGGGGCCTTAATCCCTCAACTTAAAACGCGCCACGGGGCGCGTTTGCACAGATGTCACCTCAGGCCCCACCCCTCCCTTCACCATTGTGCAAATATTCCTCTAAAATCAGCCGAACTACGAATTCCGATTTACTCACCTGTTATCAGGAGAGACCTCAGTGCTGCATCTTTCAGCCCAGTACTGATCCTGAAAAGTAATTTTAACCGTACTTACCAGTAACTTGAATTTCCTTCCATAGGATATCATTGACTGGATTCACTTGGAAATTCTTCTAAGTGTGGAGTTTTGGAACTTTATAATATTCCTCTAAAATCAGCCGAAATACGAATTCCGATTTACTCACCTGTTATCAGGAGAGACCTCAGTGCTGCATCTTTCAGCCCAGTACTGATCCTGAAAAGAAATTTTAACCGTACTTACCAGTAACTTGAATTTCCTTCCATAGGATATCATTGTCTGCTTTTTGCTGAAAAAGTTTCTAAGTGTCAATTTTTGAAACATACAAATATTCCTCTAAAATCAGCCGAACTACGAATTCCGATTTACTCACCTGTTATCAGGAGACCTCAGTGCTGCATCTTTCAGCCCAGTACTGATCCTGAAAAGTAATTTTAACCGTACTTACCAGTAACTTGAATTTCCTTCCATAGGATATCATTCACTGGTTTCACTTGGAAATTCTTCTAAGTGTGCAGTTTTGGAACTTTAGAATATTCCTCTAAAATCAGCCGAAATACGAATTCCGATTTACTCACCTGTTATCAGGAGAGACCTCAGTGCTGCATCTATCAGCCCAGTACTGATCCTGAAAAGTAATTTTAACCGTACTTACCAGCAACTTGAATTTCCTTCCATAGGCTAACATTGACTGGTTTCACTTGGAAATTCTTCTAAGTGTGGAGTTTTGGAACTTTATAATATTCCTCTAAAATCAGCCGAACTACGAATTCCGATTTACTCACCTGTTATCAGGAGAGAACCCAGTGCTGCATCTTTTAGCCCAGCACTGACCCTGAAAAGTAATTCTAACCGTACTTACCAGTAACTTGTATTTCCTTCCATAGGAATCCATTGTCTGGTTTTCAGCAGAAAAGTTTCAAAGTGTTGATTTTCACAAACTACAAATATTCCTTAAAAATCGCCTGTATGACTTAAACGCATTCTTTCAACTGTTTACAGGAGATGCACCAGTGCTGGATCCAGGATCCACCACTGAGTAAGAAAAAGTAACGATAACACTACTTACCTGCTAAGTGAATTTCCTGCCATAGGATAACATTGGTGATTCTATGTGAAAAAGTTTCTAAGTGTCAACTTTTAAAATACAATAATATTCCTTAAAAATCAGTACTGTAACCAAAACGCTTTTACTCAACTGTTTACAGGAGATGTCCCAGGACTGAATCTAGGATCTAGTCCTGTGGTTAGAAAAGTAATCCATAAAGTAACTAATTGCATTTAACTAGAAATTCACATTGAGCTCAATGTTGCATTGTGTTTGAAATTGTGTTGCCCATTGCAACAACTGTAACTACTGTACTTAAAAGTCTATTGCCTATTTGCAAAGAATTTAAACTAAAGTAATTCATTCTGAGAAAGTATATTTTGTAATGTAATGTATAATGTAATTACAATGTAATTTAAAAAATAAATAGTTTAAAAAAATGTAGTAAATCAGTATCAAAAAAATAAAGATAACAATTAATACATTTAAAAATTGTCATTTACAAAACCTCGGAAATTCACTGAAAAAACCCATAGGTTTCAGACATGTTATAGTTAGGAATTAGCATTTAAAAACCTTTGAAATTCACTGAAAAAACCATAGGTTTCAGGCACGTTATAGTTAGAAATTAGCATTTAAAAAACCTTTGAAATTCACTGAAAAAACCATAGGTTTTAGGGACAGTTATAGTTAGTTGGACATTTCACTCGTACAAAACCCATGAAATTCCCCCGTTATAGTTAGTTCAGGTAACTATAACTCGCGCCCCCGCAATGCACTGCTGATGACGTCACATATTACATCACTCATGACATGGTCAGTGACATCACTGATGACATCACTGACATCTCAAATGACATCACTGATGACATCACTGATGACATCATCCATGTGAGAATTTAATGCATCTTCTCACACCCTAATATAAGTTTTGATACACCCACTCTAAATTACAGACTGCCATTCTCAAAACCATACACACTCCAATACCAATAAGTACATACCCACTCACTGATTCTTAGGTCTACACACACACATCTACTCACTCACCCGTACAGTCACTCATACTTACAGTCACTCAGTACAGGACTATCATATGCACTCATACACCTATATAAACACTCACACAACGCAACTCATCCATAGAGGTACTCACACACCTAGTCAGTCATGCAAATAATTAATCACACTCCAATTTACTCACTTATACAGTTATACACACCAGCTCACTTACTCATAAAATTACTAGCACATTCTTACGCTCCTATGCAATCACTGATGCAAGCACACACTCATCCATATAGCCACTCTCACAATCACACACTCTCACTTATAGCCATTTATATACTCCAACACACATATATACTGCCTTTCACATATGTAGTTACTCACACATGTACCACTGAGATATACATTCAATCACTAACACACCCATACACACACACTCATCCACCCATACAGTCCATCACAGACGCACTCTTGAAACCGTGCACCCAGTGAATCACCCACTCACACATCTATGCACAGAGTCACACACACCCCACCCACACAAACACTGAGGCACCCATACAGATACTCAGAGAACCAATCCATAACCCATATAGACACTCATTTAGCTAGTCAGAAACCCATGCAGCTGCTTACACAACAACAGACAGACGGATACAGACATTCACACAGTTTAGTCACTCACCCATGCATCCAGTAAGATACGTTTAATCACTCACTTATAGACTCAGTCACGCACCTACTAAATCATCCATTCAGGCGCTTCTACACCCACTCATTCTTCAATACGCCTTTCCCTATATATATTAAACATATTTAAACTTTACAGAAACACACAGTCACTGGATGATGTCATCAGTGATGTCATTTGAGATGTCATGAGTGATGTCATCAGTGATGTCACTGACCATGTCATGAGTGATGTAATATGTGACGTCATCAGCAGTGCATTGCGGGCGCGAGTTATAGTTACCTGAACTAACTATAACGGGGGAATTTCATGGGTTTTGTACGAGTGAAATGTCCAACTAACTATAACTGTCCCTAAAACCTATGGTTTTTCAGTGAATATATATATATATATATATATATATATATATATATATATATATATAATCTACTGGCGGTCGCCAGTAGATAGTTATAGTTAGGACCTATTATCCATAGGAAATCCGTAACATTCTATTCCCAATAACTTTGGCGTCGTTTGACGAATCATCGCGAAATTTTCAAAACTAGTGGGCGCTCCGGTCCGCTCCTGTCTTGAAAGTTTCGGGGTGATTCATCAGCGAGGCCGAAGAAAGGGGTCCCAAAACGTGTTTTCTTTATGTTAATTCCCATAGGAAATTTTAGCCACGGCTACAGCCCGAACTGCTGAACGGAATTACACCAAATTTGGCAAAAGGTAGCGCTTGCTTCAGAAAGCGACCTTTTTTTAAATGGTGTAAATCCGTTCGGTAGTTGTGGAGAAATTCAAAAAATAAGAGTGAAAAAATCAATTTCCCATAGGAAACTTTATGCAAGGCTACAGCAAAAACTGCTGAACGGAATTACACCAAATTTGGCAAAAAGGTAGTGCTTGGTTCAGAAAGCACCCTTTTTAAAAATGGTGTAAATCCGTTCAGTCGTTGCTGAGAAAATCCAAAATAAAAGTTTCGATATCTATGGCCTCGGTGGATCCGCTCACCCTCCCGACCACGAGCTGCATGCTAATTGGCTGTCAACACTCCAAACCAGGAAGTGTTGGCAGCCATCTTGTTCCTCGGTAGAACCGAGCAACAAGAAAGCAGTAAAACAAGTGCACAAAACGCAAAAAGGAGGCAGGGTAGAGACACCTGACCTCCTAGGTCTGCTCAGGGGGTCCCACAAGGACCCCCTGGGCAGAAAAAAGCATTTTTTTTAAATTTATTTATTTATTTATTTTAATTCGGCGGGATGCGCTTAAGGTGCGCGGATCCCGCCGATTAAAAAAAAAAAACACAAGAAACAAGTGCGCAAAACGCACAAAGGGGGCAGGGTAGAAACACCCTGACCCCCTAGGTCTGCTGGGGGTCCCACAAGGACCCCTGGGCAGAAAAAGCAAAAAAAAAAAAAAACGACCGGCATCGTGCCGGAGGCCCCGCCCCTCCCTGCAGTACTCTGCAAACGCGCCCCCTGGCGCGTTTTAAGAAGGGGAAGTAATTCCCCTTGAATACTGGGGGTCCCTGGGGCCAACTAGCCCACCAGGAACCTCCAGTATGCGCCAGGAGCTGCGTTGCAGAGAGGTGTACAGAGGCCACGCCCCTTTTACACCTCTCTGCAACGCAGCTCTATGGCGCTTTTGGAGGTACGTGGTGGGCTAGTTGGACTCCAGGGACCCTCAGTATTCAAGGGGACTTAATCCCCCAACTTAAAACGCGCCACGGGCGCGTTTGCACAGTGGTGAAGGGAGGGGGCGTGGCTTCAGGTGACATGTGTGCATACAGGCCCCGTGGCGCGTTTTAAGATGGGGAATTAAATCCTCTTCAATCCTGAGGGTCCCTGGGGACCAACTAGCCCACCAGGTACCTCCAGTAAGCGCCACGGAGCTGCGTTGCAGAGTGTTGTAAAAAGGGGCGTGGCCTCTGAACACCTCTCTGCAACGCAGCTCTCTGGCGCATACTGGAGGTATCCGGTGGGCCAGTTGGCCCCTAGGGACCCTCGGGATTGAGGAGGAATTAATTCTCCAACTTAAAACGCGCCACAGGGCGTGTTTGCAGACATGTCACTTCAGGCCCCACCCCTTCCTTCACCATTGTGCAAATATTCCTCTAAAATCAGCAGAACTACGAATTCCGATTTACTCACCTGTTATCAGGAGAGACCTCAGTGCTGCATCTTTGAGCCCAGTACTGATCCTGACAAGTAATTTTAACCGTACTTACCAGTAACTTGAATTTCCTTCCATAGGCTAACTGACTGGTTTCACTTGGAAATTCTTCTAAGTGTGGAGTTTTGGAACTTTACAATATTCCTCTAAAATCAGCCGAACTACGAATTCCGATTTACTCACCTGTTATCAGGAGAGACCTCAGTGCTGCATCTTTGAGCCCAGTACTGATCCTGAAAAGTAATTTTAACCGTACTTACCAGTAACTTGAATTTCCTTCCATAGGATATCATTGCCTGCTTTTTGCTGAAAAAGTTTCTAAGTGTCGATTTTTGAAACATACAAATATTCCTCTAAAATCAGCCGAACTACGAATTCCGATTTACTCACCGGTTATCAGGAGAGACCTCAGTGCTGCATCTTTGAGCCCAGTACTGATCCTGAAAAGTAATTTTAACCGTACTTACCAGTAACTTGTATTTCCTTCCATTGGAATCCATTGTCTGGTTTTCAGCAGAAAAGTTTCAAAGTGTCGATTTTCACAAACTACAAATATTCCTTAAAAATCGCCTGTATGACTTAAACGCATTCTTTCAACTGTTTACAGGAGATGCACCAGTGCTGGATCCAGGATCCACCACTGAGTAAGAAAAAGTAACAATAACTCTACTTACCTGCTAAGTGAATTTCCTCCCATAGGATAACATTGGTGATTCTATGTGAAAAAGTTTCTAAGTGTCAACTTTTAAAATACAATAATATTCCTTAAAAATCACTACTGTAACCAAAACGCTTTTACTCAACTGTTTACAGGAGATGTCCCAGGACTGAATCTAGGATCCAGTCCTGTGGTTAGAAAAGTAATCCATAAAGTAACTAATTGCATTTAACTAGAAATTCACATTGAGCTCAATGTTGCATTGTGTTTGAAATTGTGTTGCCCATTGCAACAACTGTAACTACTGTACTTAAAAGTCTATTGCCTATTTGCAAAGTATTTAAACTAAAGTAATTAATTCTGAGAAAGTATATTTTGTAATGTAATGTAATTACAATGTAATTTAAAAAATAAAATATGTAAAAATAAATAGTTTAAAAAAATGTAGTAAATCAGTATCAAAAAATAAATATAACAATTAATACATTTAAAAATTGTCATTTACAAAACCTTTGAAATTCACTGAAAAAACCATAGGTTTCAGGCACGTTAAAGTTAGAAATTAGCATTTAAAAACCTTACAAATTCACTGTAAAAACCATAGGTTTTAGGGACAGTTATAGTTAGTTGGACATTGCACTCGTACAAAACCCGTGAAATTCCCCCGTTATATTTAGTTCAGCTAACTATAACTCGCGCCCCCGCAATGCACTGCTGATGACGTCACATATTACATCACTCATGACATGGTCAGTGACATCACTGTTGACATCTCAAATGACATCACTGATGACATCACTGATGACATCATCCACGTGATAATCTGATGCACCTCCTCACACCCTAATATAACCTTTGATACACTCACTCTAAATTACAGACTGCCATTCGCAAAACCTTAGACACTCCAACACCAATAACTACATACCCACTCACTGATTCTTAGGTCTACACACACATCCACTCACTCACCCGTACAGTCACTCATACTTACGGTCACTCAGTACAGGACTATCATATGCACTCATACTCCTATATAGACACTCAAACACCGCCACTCATCCATAGAGGTACTCACACACCTAGTCAGTCATGCAAATAATTAAACACACTGCCATTTACTCACCTATACAGTTATACACACACCAGCTCACTTACTCATACAAATACTAGCACATTCTTACGCTCTTATACAATCACTGATACAAGCACACACTCATCCATACAGTCACTCTCACAATCACACACTCTCAGCTTATAGCTATTTATATACTCCAACACACATATATACTGCCTTTCACATATGTAGTTACTCACACATGTACCACTGGGACATACATTCACTCACTAACACACACTTACACACACTTACCCACCCATACAGTCTATCACAGATGCACTCTTGAAACCATCCACCCAGTGAATCACCCACTCACACATCTATGCACAGAGTCGCACACACCCCACCCACACAAACACTCAGGCACCCATACAGATACTCAGACAACCAATAAATAACTCATATAGACACTCATGTAGCTATTCACAAACCCATGCAGCCACTTACACAGCAATAGACAGATGGATACAGACATTCACCCAGTTTAGTCACTAACCCATGCATTCAGTAAGATACGTTTAATCACTCACTTATAGTTAGTCACGCACCTACTAAATCATCCATACAGACACTTATACACCCACTCATTCTTCAATACGCCTTTCCCTATATATATTAAACATATTTAAACTTTACAGAAACACACAGTCACTGGATGATGTCATCAGTGATGTCATTTTAGATGTCATCAGTGATGTCATCAGTGATGTCACTGACCATGTCATGAGTGATGTAATATGTGACGTCATCAGCAGTGCATTGCGGGGCGCGAGTTATAGTTAGCTGAACTAACTATAACGGGGAATTTCACGGGTTTTGTACGAGTGCAATGTCCAACTAACTATAACTGTCCCTAAAACCTATGGTTTTTTCAGTGAATATATATATATATATATATATATATGTATAACGGGGGAAAAAACAAAGGTTAAAGCTTAGTTATAGTTCGTAAAACGTTATTTATTCTTTCTGTACAAGCCAAACTTAAACTACACAAACATTAGAAATTCTAAAGTTATAGTTATACCTGAAATGTATAATTTACTCACCACCTTCAAATTACTCTAACTTGCCCACCTCCATTAGCCATAGTTCATAACCTATAACTCTGGCCTTTACGATGCACTGCTTATACACTTTTAAATTACATCACTTATACTATGTCAAATCATAGTATTGATAAAACTTATGACATCTTAAATGACAATTTATGAGAACACTGTGCATGGTAGAGCGGCGCGAGGCAGTATTGCATGGCAAAAGTATGCAAGGATACCCATATGGCTGCCCACCAGATGTTGTCAAGGGGCCTCTGGAGAGGTCCATAGAATCAGCTATGGCCCTAGTGGTATGGTCGTAAATGCCCTGCAGACGATGTTTCTTGGCTACAGCTTGGTAGATCTTAACCCAGAGATGAATTTGGTCACCACCTTGCCCTTCTCATCACCAGTATAGCCCACAAGAATCTGGTTATTTAATATGTCCTGTTGTGCTGATTTGAGGTACCCCAAGTCTGTGGTCCATTCTGTACAACCACTCCTGCTTGGTTGGACGGGGAAGAGGGAAGAAAGATGGAAGCTTAATAGACTGACCCATATGAAATTCAGATACCACTTTGGGCAAAAACGATGGGCAAGTGCAAAGGACCACCTCATCCAGGTAAAAAAGGTGAACAAATTGAAGGGGCCTAGAGTTCTCCAATCCTATGAACTGAAGTAACTGAACACAAGATGCAAATCCCACTGAGAAACAATGAAAAGAGTGGCAGGAAACAGGAAAAGAAAACCTTTTAGAAAATGTGTCAGGAAAGGCAATCTAAACAGGTATGGTTAGTCAGGCAGCCAAACGAATGCAGACTAGCAAAATAGCCATTAAGTGTAGCAACTGCAAGACCATGTTACGCAAGGGACAACATGAATCACAGGACATCAGAAAGGTTGGATTAAAAAGGAATGAGGCTTCCAACTCGCACCACTGAACAAGCTTGTTCCAATAATCAGCACAGATGGATTTGTAAGAGGGTTCCTGTCAAGCAAGATGCCATCTGCGTCTTCATCACAAAGACTAACTGGCAATGCTCAATCTCCACGCAAGCGGCCACTGTGTTTTGGGATTGGAGTGAGGAATGTGACCACCTTGTTGTGAGAGAGATCCATTGTGTGGGAGAGAATGAGGTAGCTGAAAGCTCATTACCAACAGATCAGCGGACTAGATCCTCTGTGCCCAGACTGGGATGATTAGATCAGCTGTGTCTGCTCTTCCCACACCTTCCACAGGACTTTCAACATGGGTGGAAACATATGCAGGAGGTGTTGAGATCAGCGGAACCCAAAAGCATCCCCTAGGGAAACCATTCTGATGGAAGTGTATGAACAAAACTTAGGACACGTCCTATTCTGGGCCATTGGGAAGAGATCTACTTATGGAAACCCCAATCTAGAGAAGATCACCACTATCACTTGGGGCTGAAGTTCATGGTCCTCCAGCAAGAGGTGTTTGAGGATGTCTGCTTGATTACAGAGTGTGCAAGAGGAGTTGCTATTAGGAAAATCCTGAGTTGCAGGTCCAACTACCACAGGAAAATTACCTCAGAACGCGAGGTCCATGACCACACACCACTTGTCTGTTGATACGGTGGTAGTGCTGTCTGACAGAATCTGAATGTTGCTCCCTGAGATGAAAGGGAGAAATGTCTTCATGGCACGGTGTTCCGCCTGCAGCTACAGCACATTTATGGGCAGATGCTGCTACAAAGCAGCCTAAAAACCTTGCATCATCAAGTCACCCAAAAAGGCATCCTAGCCCAGCAAGAAGCCATCCGTGACCATTGCAGCCATGCATGCAGAGGGCTGAAGGGGCATGTCACCAAAGGTTGAAAGGGTACATCCAACATCCACCAGTGCAGAGCCGGAGGTACAGATTAGAAAATCTATACCTCAGCTGAAAGGCTCCCTTGATGATGGGGCCACTTCTTTTGCAGCAACTACTAGTGGGCCATCATCCACCACCTGTTGTGGTCCACAGAATGCAAGATCTGGGATATTTGTCTGAATCAATCATCAAATTAATTTTTCAACTATCCTTTATCCTCTGAGGAGGAGGAAAAGCATTCATGTGATTTATGTCTAAACACTTTTCCTATGAAGGGTAGCTTCTGCATGGGCGTGATGTGTGACTTTTGGGTGTTGATGATGAAGCCCAAGTTGCGGAGCAGTGCCACTGTCTGCTGCAGGCTTTCCGAGACCAGCGTTGGGGACTTTGATTTTACTAATCAGTTGTCCAAGTATGTAAATACAAGGACTCCTGACCATTGCTTTGAAGCTGCCACAACTGCCAGTACTTTAGTGAGAACATCGATGTGTAGTAGCAAACCTGTACAGCAAGAACGTGAACTCCTAATGCTGGGATCCTAAGGTGAACCTCGGGTAATTTCTGTGGGCGGGCAGAAACGCAAGATGAAAATATGCATCCTGGGAGTCCAGGGATGTCAACCAATCACCTGATGCAATTGTCTTGCTAGGGAGGCTACGCACTGTTGTGACACTCCTATTTGTCCTGCTGTACTCTACAGGCCCTCTCCATAGCAGTTATCCACTTGTGGATATAATCCCCACTCTGGTAGGGAGGAACAACCTTGCTCAGGTTCCTATGGTCAGGGACATATTCTCTGCCTCTAGGGACACTGTTGCTGCCACCAGGGGGTTCTAAACCCTCCCTTCTGGAAGCTCTCTGGATCTCCAGGGCTTCTCTATCCAGTGCCAACTGCTTGGTTCTGAGGGCCACTTTGGCTTCCTCATACTGGAGCAGTTTGCACCTTCTCTCAGAGGAGGTCTCTCTTAAGGGAAAGTATGAGTTCCTCTGCTGGACAAATTCTCTGCCAGAGTGATAAGAGTGGTCAGATTCCCTGGAAGGGGATCTGTGCCTCTCCTCCTCTCTGTCAGTTCTCTTATGGAGAATTCCTCTGTCCTTTTCAGGCCCCTTGAAGCCTGGCCCTTCAATCACAGAGTCCTGGTCATTCTGATTTTCATCATCTGACCCAGATACTATGACTGACCCACCCACTGATTCAGACCCCCTAGCTCCTAGAGCCAATCTAAGGTCATCTGCTGTCAGCAGATCTATCAGGTGAAGTGTTGAGGGACTCTGTCCTAGCTTCAGATGTCTTTCAACACACATGGCTCTCAAGTCAGAGAAAGCCATGTCCTTATACTGAGGCTGAGTGGATCCACTGGGTCCACCCCTTAAGGACATTCTAGTGTTGTGCAGTGTTGTACTACCTACACTAGTTTGTGGCCTACTGATCCTAGCTTGAGCTGTGGAAAGGGTGTGCTATCCCTTGGCACACAGCTCTAAGTTCAGTAGAACTTATTGATACTAAGCTTGACTTTATATGTACCTTGAGTACCTATAATGGTTTTCAGTTAGTAATTCAAATAGAGATTTTCTGGTAAAACAATGGCAAGCTGGAATCCCACACGCTGCCCACCAATGTGAGAAGTTGGCCTGGTATATGCTGTTCACCAATTAAAGTGGACACCTTGCACCAGGGCAAATCGACTCTTATGGTAGATAGGTTTAAGACAACCTTTTAAAGAAAGCTATCCTAGTGGTAGCTGTGGAGAGCAGCCTTCAGGCTAAGTCTCGGAGGAATGTAAAGCAGCTTGTTTTACCATATAATCTCTTGAATCACCAAATGAAAAGACACCACACAGGTATATATATCAAATATATATGTATTTATTTCTAAATAACTCTCTACTAATCTCTTTATGAGATTAGAAGACAAACATATGCACAAATCAACGTTTCACAATAAGTTAAGCACAAAATATGGCTGGGGCCCTAGGGGCGTACCAGACCATATACTAAGTAAGAGACTTGGGGACAACGACTTGCAGGGAGACAAGGCCTAGGGCCTTCAGAAGTGCTGGGGCCTCACGAAACCACCCAAGGCAGGTAAGTAAAGGACCCACGGGGGACGAGTGCAGTGTAGATACACAGGCGCGGATCGCCGTTGACTTCAATGGGGCAAGTCGCGGTTGGAAATAAAGAGTTTTAGGATACTTCGGGAGAACCTACAAGCAAGTCACTTACAGGGTAAGTAGTTCTAGGGCCCACACCCACAGGAGCACCGTAGTGCTGGAGTTACCTTACCCAGGGAAGCCGGGTGCATAGGTGTCCTTTGGTGTCGGGTCGCGGCGTCGTTTTCAATGGCGAACAAAGAAGACTTGCTGCTTGCGGGAGCTGAAGAAGTGTCCGGTGGAATCCAAGCCTGGATTCTGAAGAAGGATGACCTGAAAGCAGAGGGGACAGTGTTCAAAGTCACTTGGCAGTGACTCGGGGCAAGGAAGATGGATGCCCACCGTCGTCGGTCGCTTCAGGTCGGTTGCGGGTGCCTTGACTCTTCTGCCACGAGGTCCAGGAGGCGTCGACGACGACCAGGAGCTGGATTCTGTGTGTCCCACGAAGTCTGCAGCTTACTGCGGTGTCGGCAACTCGATCGGAGCCAACAAGCCTTGGTAACAGCAAGTCTCGGGGAGATGAAGAAAAGTCGATGGCACAGACCAGCAAGGTCTGAGGGACTCACCCAGCGAGGGTAAGTCAGGGCAGGCCTGGAGCAACCAGGGGAGCCCTTTGGTTTCTTTAAGAAGTCTTCTGGGGACCCACGAGCCGGCTGGCAAGGGATCGCGAAGACACCTCGGGCGGAATCACTCAACAGGGCCCACGGTCACTCGGGACGGTGTAGGCCTCTGATCTTCGGAGGATTCCTGTTGGAGGTTGGGACCACACGTGGTCCAAAGCACAAGTTTGTAGAACGTTGTGAAGGGGTTGCACTCGACAATAGTGCACGGTACCCAGGGGTCGCGGTTCCTCGTTACTCGTGGGGTCCACTTGCCTCAGCTTCGCTGGGGACTCACGATGGCCTGGGAGAGGTCAGGAAATCCACTTCTTGGGCTGCAGGGACTTCGGACTCCGGCGGAGCGGCGTAGTTTGCGACCGTCGTTGTAGTTTTTGGTGCCTGCCAAGCAGGGGAGTCACTCCTTGACTCCAAGGGAGATTCTTCTGTCTTCCAAAGGTAGTGGAACGTCGAAGGGCCAGGATTCTTCTGTAGAGCGTCGTCCAGGGGTTATCTAACTGGGAAGTTCAAGGGTTCCCCCTCTTATACTAAAAAGAGGGGATGGACTAGCTCTATGACCCCACCTATGGGAGGGTCAAGGGAGGGGTGACTACACCCACTTCCCTTTGTCCAGTTTCGCGCCAGAGCAGGGGCAGGTAGCCCCTGAGCCGGTTTGAACTGGCATATGCACAGAGGAGCCTTCTGCTCCCCCAGTGCAGGACTTCAAAGCACTCTAAGAGTGCACCCACCCAGCCCCAATACACTAAACCCTGTCTGGGAGGTGGTTACACCTCCCTGTGACAGGATGCCTATTGTTGGGCTTCCTCCACTGTGAGTTTCGGTCATCAGCAGGAGGGCAGCCCAGTGTCTGTGACTGGTGGCATCCATTTTGTGATGCCAGGGCTCTTCAGGATTCTACCGTGTTTCCACAGCAGGTACATGTCTTATCCCTCTAGAAGGGTGGAATGCTACCCCCGCCGCCAGGATTGGCGGGGGGTAGTATTCCAAGATGTTTGACACCAAACACGACATGTTTTGATGCAGCCATTCCAAAGTTAGCATTTTACCGCGAGGATATAATGCACTTAAGAGTATATGGTTTAACCGCATCCACAAACAGCCCCAGAGAATAGACTCTGAGAGCTGCAGAGGGGCCCTGCTCAAGCAGAGGCACCCCCTCACATAGAAGCCAAGCACCCTGCCCTCCAGGATTGATAGGGCCTGCCTTAGGGGTGACTGATAGGTTTATATGTGTGTGCAGGAGAGATATAGGAAACCTATATCTCAGTGAGGGGTGCTAGCACCACCTCACCCAGGCTGCAGTAGCAGGCCTGTGGTGTCAGATTTAGTCTGCTTCCCAGGGGTGGCATAATACATGCTGCAGCCCCTGGTAGGCCTGTGAAGTACCTATGCCCTTGGCACCTAAGGTACCATATACTAGGGACTCATAAGGCACCACAGTAACCAATCACTAGTGCACCTAGAGTGCACTCCATGTCATTTAGAGAGAGCAGATAGACTGGGGCCCTGAATAGCAGGATCCCAGTCCAACTAAGTCATAATCCAGCAAAACACCATAAAAAAAAGTGGGGGCAACCATATAGTCAGATTCCACCTTCCTACACTTCCCAATGATGCTCTGTGGAGAGGACAGACTGAGTTGAGGTGCAATCTTTCCTATCTGCGCTGTAATGAACAAACAATATCTCAATCAGAGGTGTGTTTGCAAGGCAAGCAAATATATCCATCTATGCTCCCTTCTTTTCAAATTTGTTTTGTGCACGGCCAGATGGCCTTGCAATATTAATCACTACACTAGTTTGTTGACCAGTAGAATGGAAGATTCCTCTCGGATGCATTTCTGTTAGCATGACTAAAGTTAATGTACTGCTAAAATATTACGGCGATTTCGCAGACTCTTACTTATCATCACCATTCAAAATATTATTCCTTTAGGCTCTAAGCCTGCCACATACAACTCTGATGAGTTAATGCATTGCATATTTGTCATATAATTAGGGCCGATTTGTATGTAACATGGTTGTATTACTAGGAAAGGCCAGCCACTTAGGTCAGTTCATACAGTGAGCCATAGCTCTGTTATTTTTGAAGTGTTTGCCTTCTCACAAACCATGTGCTCGCTGTTGAAGGGCTTGTCCTTGAGTGTGGTTTAGACATCTCCTGAGAAGCCAGTAGAACGCATCAGGCATGTTGATGCAGCGTGGCAGCCCTGCCCATGGATCTAGCCATGTTGCCTGCTGGACCAACAATGCACTTCAGGATCTGTTTAGAGGTGTCCAAGCCATCAGTGACCAAAGGGCGTGAACATATTAGCCCAAAAGGCAGGAGACATTCCTAGGCTATTGGAAGCAAGGACTGTGCAACCTGTAGATATGTATCTTTTCTCTCTATCAGGAGATGCTATAGGAAAGGCATTCAGATTTTTCATTGAAGAAACAATTAGAACTACCAAGTTTTCTGGCGAAGTGTGACAGGACAAAAAATGTAGGTCAAAAGGAGCAGGCCTATGGCCTCTGGTTATCTGTCTGTGAACAGCTATGCCTGAAAATGGTTTCTTCTAGTACGCCATGACCGCACACAGGAGAGCCTCAATATTGGGCGCAAAAGGAACCGCCACCAAGGAGGAGGAGGGTTGGAAGATCTCAGTCAAAACATATTTTGTCTTTGAATAGGAAAAGGTTAATACCAAGGCTTCAGCTGTTTTTCAAGCGACAGCTCAAAATGAGGAAACATCTTCTGAAGAAGGACCAAAGTGTTATGGAATCTTAAATTCTGGTGAAGTGCCTAGGCATCTCTCATATTGTAAATGCAGATACGCCCAGTATCACTGTTATAATGCGTGATGGAGATTATCAGCCCCCAAATCAACACCCTGTGTGACCATATTTATTAATAGGCATTGCTAAGATCTCATAGTGGCAGCCAAAGAGCTACCTCATCCAGTGAATCTCGGTGGTTCTAGGAAGGTGTTCTGCCAAAGGCACATCATTGAAGTTTGCATTAACCTTCTTGTTTACCACACAAATGTTTTCCTACGAAATCAACGGCATTGTCCTAGTCAGCTTAGTGGGTGATATCTGTATCGAAGGAGGCTCTGACAGAGTGGGGAACAATGCCCTGACAGCCTTCAACTTCTCCTTGGGTGCTGGCACCGTGGAGGTGCAGCATCAAAGTTTCAATGCCTGCATGATCATGCTTCCCATGGCGGAAAACCTGCAGCATACAGGAATGATCATGTACAGATCTACCATAACAAGGTGGAAGACCTCATCCTGTGTGGGACCAGCTAATGGAGCAAGAAACTCTGGTTTGACCTTTTTCAGGGTCAGGATCTTATCTAATGATGAGAACAAGTCTAGAGTCGGGGAATAACACTGAGTTTCAGAATGGTCCCAGGAGCTGGGCTATTTCTTCAAGGAACAAGAGCTTTTGTGTTTTTTATTTGAAGATCTTTGGGAGATCGTTTCATGACAGGGGACTTACCTGGAGGGGACAGTGATCACATTGGCCTTCCTCTGTTGGCCTTGGACAAAAACAGCTTGGCCTCCCCACTTCCTGATGGCCTTCAGTTGCATACAAGCACAGGAGTCGCAGGCCACTGCGTCAGGATCCAATCCCAAACAACATAAGCAGATGTCATGTTGATCTGAAAAGGGATATCTACTTGCAACATCTGCAACACGGTTTGAACCAAGTAGTTTTCAGGGGAGACATTTCACCTAGTCACTGTTAAAGTGCAGATACATTTTGTTGGCGAGACACAGAGAGATGGTATTCTGAGGTGAAATAGTGTTGTTTTTAGATAATAACTAACTTTTGTTTGGGGCAATTACGTTGTTTATCCAAAAAGAAAAACATGTATTTGCTAGCTTAACCCCTTATATGCTGAGGCTTTTCCATCACAGAGCTGAACCCTTTTTTGAGGTCTGTGACACTTAGCAATTAAGACTCCATAACTTTGTTTCTACAATCAGGTCAAATCTATCTTCTATTTTCCACTTGTTTGGGGTTCTAATGGTACCCAGAGTTTATGTATTCCCCTGGAGGGGACAGAGTAAATAGTCAGAATATATATTTTTTTAAATGAGTAAAAGTGCAGTGTGAAGAAAGTGTATTTTTGAAAAGTTTCAGGAAAAGGCAAAGTTGTTTAAAAAATATACCACCGTTTTTGCATTTTTCTACGTGATAGTAATTTTCTCAGTGTTTTGAGGTGGAAACAGAAGAGTCAAGGTCAAAGGTGAACACAGAAAGCAATATTATATAACTGAAAAGTAGACCACATTTAGAATTTAGCAAGGGGTCATTTGTCTAGATCGCTCATGCTTTTCCAAACGAAACTGATCACTGGAATCCAAAATAATAAAAATAAAAATATGAAAACATAGAATTAGGTGACAACTTTTCATTCTCATGGACGATGAACACAACATTTGCCAATTATGCTTTCTAATACTTGAATTGCCAGGAAATGGATGCCAGGACAATCATCACCGTCTACTGAACTTTATCCAGTATACAACCTATGGGACTTAATGACTGAGTAGAATTGGCACGTTTCCAATGAAAATAAATCTTTCCACGATCATTTGATACGTGTCCTGTATAATTATGTAGGTATTTTATCAGCATAGCGATCCGGTTTGCAATCCACCTGGCGGGCCCCCTCAAGTTTGATATTTGAAAAAGGTATACAATTCTGATACATTGCCTAGGCAAATGATATATATATATCATGTTTTCTTCATTGCAATTCATTAGTTCACTCTAGAATAGTCCATTAGTAGTTTAGTTCAACCTTGTCTTATCATAGCTCCTGGTATGCGATATATACCTATTTGTTAGATAACAGAATAGACATTTATTGAAGATGGGTACTCCTTGGTATGATTGCAATTATACATACCAACCCATTTGTGATAACACCAGTGCGATGCAGAGCAAAATAGTGGTTCAAAATCGCTGACCGAGGGGGACCATAGATTTCATCTTTTAAGTGGTGTATTCTTTACATATTCTGGATTCTATTACCCAGTCCATTTGGCACAACTGAACAGCTCTAGTTTTAACAACACATCAAAATGGTGACTTGCCTTCCCATTGATAAAATATGACCCCCTGGTCACGTGGTAGTGAACGCAATTGGGTCATTCGGCAAAGGTTGATGGCAGTGAATAATAATGTTAATGGATTGAGCTGTTCAGAGTATTTATGTCCTTCTATTTTAGGACCAAACCATATGACTGCTGTGCTAGTTGTGCATTCAAAGGAGAATAAAGAACCTGAAATTCAGGGTAGGTACCAAAAGAGTGTAAAGAACATAAAACTTAAGACACCAACCATGTGTGGGCATTAACAACAAAACGGTACATGAGGAAGGAAAAGCAGGTTCGATGAGTGAAAGATAAGAAAGAAGAGGATTGGAAAAAAAGAGAAGAAGGGAAAGAAAGCTAAGAAGGGAACCATGTGAACAAGCGAGGAGGTTCTTAAGCCCAGACTTAAGCATGAACGGAGACCAAGATGATGGGCCTCGAAGGGACAGTAAGTTCTACAAGGTATTATGTATAAAGGTGTCCAATGCTTTCCAAATGCGTTATAAGGGAATGGGACTTCCCTTGGGCTTCGATTGGGCTGTGTGCGTGCTTCTAAGGTAGGCAACTCGTGCTCACCAATTGTGATAGGAGACATTGTTAGTTGTCTTCTAGTCTAAAAGAATGACCTTAAGGGCAATGGTGTTAAGTAAGTCAAGAAGGGCAAGGTCCAGGTCTGAGAGCACAATTGGAGTCGCTAAAGCATATGAACCCAGTATAACAGTTGGGAAGTCCAATGAGATAGATGTGTTAAAACATTTTCACAATTGGGAAGTCATGTCTTCCCAGTAAGAAGTTAGCAGTGTACATGAGAAAAGCGTGTTCTGGGTCGCCAAGTACCAGAATCCCAAAGTTTTCGTTGAAATAGTCCGCTCAGGGTCCAGTAGAGAAAATGTGATGCAAAAACATTTGTTTGTATTAATGATGGGACAAATTTGCCCTGAAGTAAATGGGAGCAGATTTTAGTCCAAGATTACTCTGGGTGCAGTGATTTATCCTCGTAAGATAAGTAGGTGGAGCATTTACCTCACAAAACGGAGATGGAATGGTTAGACGCACTACCAAGTAATTTGTAGATCTTTGGGCCACATGACCTCCTTTGGAGCGGAGAAACATTTGGTTTCCAACAATGGTTCTAGTTTGGAAATCTTCACTTTGATTCTCACGAAATCATAGAAATCTAAGCGGAAGAGGACATACTTCTCTTCGAGAACAGAAAAGAACAGTTTCAAGTTTATTATGAAATGAATAGTTAATTAAAACCAAGACACCTTCCAACAATAAAAACAAAGACTATATTAAAATTGAGAGAAAAAAAATGTGCGGAGAAACCATTAGATACATAGTAATTTCTTGTTCTATATTAAAAAACCTTAAAGTGCAGTTAAGGTGGAATGTGTTCTCATTAAATAGTAAATGTAAACTTAGCTGTGCGAATGCGCCGAGGGATCAGTGCTGGCCACGATCATCTCTGTGCAATTTTATCAAAATGGCAGTTTTATTAAAGTTGCAGGGCACAGCCGCAACAGTCTAAGCCAAACACAGCTCCACTATCAACCTCCATTGTCAACAAAGGTCATAAACCTGAAAAAGGTGGCAGTTCTCGACCCTGGATGCAGTTGGGCAAATTTTCCTGCCGGTACTCCATTGCCAGTTGCCTGGCAACAATCAATCAAAAAAAAAAAGAAAGCAGGTGCGAGGCTTTCCATTAGACGTTATATCATGGCTGTGCAAAATGCTGTAAAGTGTTCATGCTTGTCTATCTGTCTGTGCAGAATAATAGAAGATCCCCTTTGTTTTTGTTGCACATTATTTCTTGTGTGGACAGTCAGCCAGCTGTGCAGGGAATGTGGGCTAGTCTCGGTTTCAAGGACTGCCTTGACAAGTTTTCTCTCAGCTCTCAAAAGGTATTTCACCAGCCCACAGTTCAACTGTGTGTCCAATGGTTTGAAGCAGGCTAAACGGCCTATCTACAGTGGCATAAGCCCCTGCTGTTAAACATCGCTCTTAGTATGGTTTTGCAATCCTCCAATCTGGATTTGCATAGACAGCTTATGTGTAGCATTGTTTCAGGTCCATTACTGCATAGCCGACATAGCTCCCTTTCCTCAACATGTTGCCATGGCGTAAGAGTGAGGGAAGGCAACATTTCAAAAACCTCCCTTTGATGTAAGTATTGAACCCAGAGTCAAAATACCGTTGGGGTTTCAGTGAGGTGTAGCTGGCTATTGTCATCCAAGCATGATATCGCTTGGAGAACGCTTCTTTGGCAGCCAGCATTGAGATTTGCTTGATTTGTTAGTTGACCATGGTTTTAAATTGGGGGTAGCCAATCTGTGTGACCCATACAGAATTTAGACCCAGAGTTGTCAAAGACAATGGCAGGTAGGCTCTTGTATTTTTTTTTGGGCTTAAAGCAACATTTCAATGAACACCCCTTTCCTGGTAAAAATTTGTTTCGTTAGGCCAAATTCCAGCCGTAACTTGGGAGCTGATGTATGGCGAAGCAGATGGAATAAGGATCCAATGGTTTTGGCTATGATCTTATCCAGGAGAAGGCCATCTCTTCCCCTTAGAGCCTCACTCTATGCTATGCTAGGGTTGGTACCAATTTTGCCCGACTTATTTGCAGGAGTGGCGTAAGCGATGGTCTGGCGATCTTTGTTTGGAGCCGATGATAGGCCATTGATAGGAAATTAGCTTTCAGTAGCATTTACTCTTTGTCCTGCTTGAAGGACCCCAGTCTATCAAACAGCAATCTTAGATATTTATATTCAACGGCTGAGTTGAATTTTGCTGTTTCCAGATGCCACATCATGGAACTAGTGGTTCGCTTTCCTATAATCATGGTTTTCGTTTTTCTCATAATTATTTGCATTAGGTTCTTCATTGAATGGGCTGATGTGGTGTTCAGGAGCCAGTGGAGGCCGATCTAGGGTCCGAATAAGGGTTTGGCTCCTGCATATAGATCTGCCACAAGTGAGATACCTTTGCTAGCCCAGTTCAGACCAATAGTTGAAGGAACCGATGTTTAAAACTTCTTATTGTTCCATAGTGAGATGTAGTAGGATTCCGTAATGTCGGAGGAGAGAGCTTTGTCCTCCAGTAGTAAAGCCTTAATTGTGTCTTTAAAAATTATGTTGGTGTGAATAAAGGTGTGATGAGACACCGTGAAGTTTGCAACTTGTGGGAATGGGTGGCTAATATATCGTTTGATACTAAGCCAATCAGGCATCTTGATTGGATCCAATTCCAGCCATCGTGTGCCCTATGCCGCTAGAAACGCAGTTTGGTAGTTGAACTAGTCTGGTAAGTTGCAGCCATCTTCTTTCACATGAAACCTGAGCTTTTTAAAACTTATTCTGGGTTTCTTCTTACACCAAGGGAAATCAGAGGCAATGTTATCTAATGTTGTGAAAAAACTATTTTGGAAAGGCACATTGGTAGCATGCTTACTGTTAGAAATGGGATTTCTGGTTGGCTAAGGCTTGCGCCAAAGCCAGGCAGAAACCACCACTCTAGTCAGGGAAAGGGAGTTACACGCTGAAGATAACCCCAGCTCACCCCCTTGGTAGCTTGGCACGAGCAGTCAGGCTTATCCCAGAGGCAATGTGTAAAGCGTTTGCGCAACACACACACACAGCAGCAACACACTAGGCACACCACAAAAGAAACTCCACACAAGGTTATATATAAAAATAGCCTTTGTATTATCCAAAACACATTAGAATACTGATCACACAATATACACTGTGCCAACTGGCACTAGGCAATATTTACAGGGGATTATATACACATGACAGGGCCAATTGGGCCACTGTCAGAACCATCACAAAGCACAAATAGTAAATGTAGAACACAACCAGTAATTACTGGCAATATACTGTACTCAGCATTATATCCTGCAACATAAATCACACTATGCAATAAGCATCACATTAGGCGTAAAACACATTATGCGCCAACCTCATAAGTTTAAATCACATTAGGCAATAGGCCTTACCAGCATAAACACATTACGCAATAATCATCAGAGGCATAAATACATTATGCATAAATCACCTCAGATCAGGCATCAAAATGATAGCACAATTATTAGGCATCACATTAGGGCCTGCGCCCTACCAATATAAACTGACCCCAGGCCAACTGGCCTTCTCTCTGGGGCTCAAATGCCCTATGTCCAAAATGTCAGGGCTTGGCTGCCAATGCAGCAAAATCAAAGTGCGCAATTGCGCTGGGGCAGGGCAGGAGTGTATCTCACTCCTTTCTTATTGTGCAGACCAAAAATGCCCCCAAAGAAATAATAGCGCTGGCACCACTGTGCCTCCTGGGTCCCCACTGGGACTTTGCAACAAATATGCCCACCGTTGCAGCTGCCCGCACTGGTGCGGTGCAGCTGGGGAAAATAAACAAGCACTGGCACCACTGTGCCGCCTGAGCCCCACTCCGGGACTCTATAACAACAAAAGTGCCCCCGTTGGTGCAGCTGCCCGCAACGGCGGTGCAGCTGTGAGGGAAATGAGCAGCGGCGCTCTGGAGCCCTGCTCTGGGGCTCTTTCTACCAAACTGCCCCCAACCTTGAAGCGGCCCACTCTCCTGCGGGACCGCTCAGGCACCGACAATGTGCCTCGATAGGCCCTTGCCCCCTAGCCAGCCCCACTCACCGGGCTCCTCTGGGTTTCCTCCGGGGGCTTCACCTCTCCCTCAGAGGTGGGGGAAGGCCGGAATGGAGCTCACACAGCTCCGACTTCTCTGGTGCCTGCAGGGCTCTCTCTGACTCACGGGAGCCCCGCTCAGGCGTGCGACAATGGCCGGACTCTGCGCACTTCACTGGTCCCCCTTCCCGGGACCGGGACTTTGACGTGGAGCCCGCGAGGCTCCGTACGCTCGAGAGGCCTGAGTCCCGCCCACAACCAGGCAAGGCCGCCTGACTTCCGGGTCGCTCTCGGAGCGGCGGCTCTTCTCTTCAGCAGTAATGCGGGGTGAGCTCCCGCTTGGAAGGAAGCACTGCGGGGTGGGCACCCGCTTTCCTAAGAGGCCAATGCGGGGTGGGCACCCGCTCAATAAACCCAAATGCGGGGTGGGCACCCGCCAGCAATGCACAAATGCGGGGTGGGCTCCCGCTCCAGTAAATAGCGCAGGGGGGAATCCCACACGCCGGGATTCCCTCGGGGCACGTCACAGCCCCTATATTTATATTACATCTTTGCTTTGTCTGCCCTGGCACAGGGCTTGGGGGAACCAGCCTAAACTGGTTCAGGGGGGAATTGGAGCACTTTGTTTACAAGGCTCCTCTTCCCCTTTGTCAGGTGGGGGCTCGTCATCAGACACACCACAGGGGGGCGGAGCCAGCATTCACTAGGGCAGGCACAATCCTATTCAGGGTCAGGGGACTACTCCTCCCACTACTCCAAATGCAGATGCCCTATTCAGCCTAGCGCTGACTCACCCTGCCCCTCCTGGAGCCACACACACCTCACCAGCCCCTGTCACTCAAAAGCCAGACATGCAATTCACATCAGGCAGGCAGACACATAGCACACAGAAATGCCAACTTCTAAAAGTGGTATTTCTAAGATAGTTATAATAAATCTGCGCACACCATTGCATAGCATTTATTATCACTATTCCAAACATACCAAACTTGACCACGCTGCGCCTCTCATATCAGGAATTACCACTGAAACACTTATCAGGGAATCCCCAATGCATTCCTATGGGAGGGCCGCCTCACAGTAGTGAGAATCCAAAATGGCTGTTTGTCACTACCAGGACATGTCACACACTTAAGGTACATGTCCTACCTTTTACCTACAATGCACCCTGCCCATAGGGCTAGCTAGGGCCTACCTTAGGAGTGACTGAACTGTAGTCAAAGGGGGGTCACAGACATGGCACACACTTTAGGTGTCATGTCACAGCGGCAGTAACACTGCGTGCACAGGCCCTGCAATGGCAGAGGCCTGGGATAGGTTTGAAAGGCTACTTTGGCGGGTGGCGCAATCAGCGCTACAAGCCCACCAGTAGCATTTAATTTACCAGCCCTGGGTACACGAGATACCACTTTACAAGGGACTGACAGGTAAATTAAATATGCCAAACAGGTGTAGACCAATCTTACCATAAGTATCACAGAGAGCACACGCACTTTACACTGGACAGCAGTGCTAAAGTGCCCAGAGTCCTAGAACCACCAACACCATGTCAGAAAAAAGGCTAGGAGAAAGGCAAAAAGTTTAGGGATGACCCTGCAAAAAAGGGCCAAGTCCAACACTTACCAAGAAATTAACTAAAGGGGTCACCATTATTGTTTCTAATCTACCCCACCATAAGATATTTTTGAGGGACCGTGCCGTCAATAGGTATTTAAATTTATCAATTGTTTTAAGTTCGTTCTGAGATAAGGATTCCACCAGGTTATTACAAAGCCATATACCTAAGTATCTGATTGACTTAGATGGCCATTGGAAATTTGAGTTCCCATACAAGGGTGACAGCGAACATTGAGAGGCAGAACTTCAGTTTTATCCATGTTCAGGGAGTAGCCGGAAAAGCTTGAGAATGTATTAATAATGGTTACAACAGCAGGGATAGCAAGATCAGAGGCTTCCGTGAAGATTAGAATGTCGTCCGCATAGGCAGATGTTCTGAAGACCATCTGACCGAATTTTAGTACACCAATTTCATTACATTGGTTTATCATCAATAACAAAGGGTCTATGGCCAGAAGAAATAATAGAGAGAGCGGGCAGTCCTGGTGGGTGCCTTGTTGTAATACCACAGACGCCGACATACCTCCATTAATTTTGATTCTCGCAGAAGGATTAACATACAAGGACATGACCATTTTAAAATATAGGTCGCCAAGATTAAGCCTTTATAAGGTGGCCTTCAAGATATCTTATCAAAGGCTTTTAACACATCTAGCACTATAGCCACTGCTGCGGAAAATGTGGGGGAGATGTTTTTTCAATGATAGGGCAGAACATGCAAATATCACTCGCTGGTCTGCCATTGATAAATCCAATCTGAGTAACATGGACTAACTTGGTGATCAAGGGAACAAGGAGAGTAGCTAGTATTTTAGCGTAGATTTTAGTCTCTACACTGCTTAAGGAAATCGATCTGAAATTCTTGGGTCGGAGTGATCTTTTCACTCTTTTGATATGACCATAATTTTGACCTCTGCTGGGGTACCCGAGACTATCGCAGATGAGGCAAAGTGGTTCAGGACAGATTCCAACGGGTCTATTATCGTAAAGGCAAATGTTTTATAGAAATTGATGGGTAGATCATCCGGACCCAGGGCTTTGCCATATAGATTAAGCTTAATTGCATTCTAAATGTCGCTTCTTTCTATCAGCTTCTTTAGATTCAGACTATCCAAAGATGAATGGACTTCATTGGCCGAGTCTGGAGGAATTTTAGGTAAACTTCTTTAGGGTGGAAATCGAGAGGGTGTACAGCTCAGTGCAGAATTTCTGGAAAACTGACGATATCACATTTTAGTTTTCATTGTGCCCAAATGATCTTTAATGCTCCGAATTAAGGAGGAATTTCTTTTCAATTTTAAATAGGCTGCGAGTGACTTCCCAGCTTTATTTATATAAAGTAGTTTCTTAGCATCAACCGATTATCTTGTTGTATTCGTATTTCAGCCTTTTAAGTGTTGTTAAGGATGATGGATCTTTAGAGCACCTAAATACATTTTCTTGGGTTTTTATATCAGCTGTAAGCTTGTCTAAGGAGGATTTGATTTCTTTTTTTATCTTAGCTATGCGACTTTTCACTTGGTCTCGGACGACACCACTTCAGGGTGTCCACCAGAGTGACAGGTGAGGAGACAGTAGAGCTGTTGTCTTGTAAATACAATGTTAGCTCTTTATGAAGTTCTTGCACATTTGATTCGTTCTCATGATCCTCAGTGTTCATATGACTTGTACAGTTTTTAGTTTGAGGGGAAAGAATCTGAAGGGAAATGGAGATGGCAGTGTGGTCAGAAATTGCGATGGGGTCAATGGATGAGGATAATGTGTTCTTTAGGAGAGAAGTATCTACTGTTATGTAATCTATTCTCGAAAAACTGTTAAGAGGGGGAGAACAAAAGGTAAAGTCATTACCGGTAGGGTTGTGTAGCCTCCAGACATCGACGAGGCCATGAGATGTACACAGAGATCCCATTGCTTTTGTGAGCTTTAGGGACTCTATATTTGTAGGCAGAGTTCCTGTCTCAGATGACGTCCATCGGCAAAATGAAATTGCCACCCAGAACGATTCGGGCATTAAATGGAATTACCGTTAATTTAGCCGACAGAGTGGACCACATATGGGAGTCATTACTTTTTGGAGCATATATATTAACAGCAAATAATTCTGTGTTACTGCTTTGACGCAGAGTGAGCAGCCATCTACCACTGTCATCCTGCTCTGAGGCAATAATTGATAGTCCATAGTTTTTTTAGATTAAGGTGAGCACACTGTTTTTGTTTTTAGACTGCCATTGAGCAGGATAGATCATTCACCCATCTGTTACGCAAAGATATTGCGCCTTTATAACCAATCTTGGTTTCCTGGAGAAACACGAAGTCACCCCTAAATGTGTGGCTTTAGTCTGAAACCTTTTGGCGCTTCACAAGGTGGTTAAGACATTTGGTGTTGAGAAAAATTAGATTAATTGCGGACATATGAGGGTCTGGCATAACAGTGAGAAACTGTTTGGGGTAGGGTGCAGTATAGAACTACCTAGTAGGCAGAAGCTTGGGAGCAATAGTCTGTGCCACATGGCAAGGAGGAAAAGCAGGACAGAAGATATGGAAGGATCAGAGAGGGAGGGGAACAACATTGAATAACCAAAACCAAATATTCCCCCATCAGGCAGGGAGATGCACCTCAGTGAAACAAAGTGTAGTGAGCCGAGAAGTGGGAATATTGTGAAGGGGAGCGAGAGCCTCTTACACCTAGAAGTGAGGTAAATAGGAGTGGAAAACAGTCAGGCATGTATAGGTAGAGCAAGATAACTGGATTGTAGGATATTACCATTATACTGACAAAACAGAGAGGTGAAAATGGGAAACTTTAGAGGCCATTATTTCACAAGTGACAGCATTGGGAGCTGGCTGGTACGTGGGAAAGGCATTATAACTATCAGTGGCATCACATTGTAAACAACCTCATTAGTGACCAGCCATTAAGCCAACTAGAGCACGTGGGTATGAGTTGGGCAGCTATGTCAACCCAGCAATCGGAGTAACCAACACTATAAAGATTAACAGTTTGTTAAACGTAGACATGCAGATTTAAAGTTGATCACCACCCTGACCTCTTAGACCTGCAGACAAAAAATACATGTTAGCACCTACAACGCACTATTCCATATCCAATAAAAATTACATTCGCATTCTTACATCATCCGACCATATATCATGGAGCGAGATAAGTGGGTTGTAGGATATTACCATTACAGAGACTAACTGGACTGATGAACATAAGAAACTCAAGAGGCCATAATTATATGGGTAACAACAGTAGGAACTTTCTGGTGTGCGGGAGAGGGTTTGATAATTATATTAGCGTAAGCACAGATATACGCAGCCTCAGTATGGACCAGGCATTGGGCAAACTAGAAGGCTTGAAGAGGAGTTGAGCAACTATGTCAACCTTTCAAAAAAAATACCCAATAATATAACACAAAAGAAATGGCTATCCAAAACATGCAAAATTTAGATGCAAATCCCGACCGGACTTTTTGGACATGCAAAAAAAAAAAAAAAAACAAGTTAGCACCTTCGGCTCAAAATGCTAATTCTAATTCAGATGATTTTTGCCATCTACGTCACATTACAACAGCATTTAAGGACATTGGAGAAGAGGGATTACATTATACTACATCAAAGGGACACCAAGAGAGTATGAGGATGAGCACTGACCTATTAACTAATATCAGTTTAACCCATCACTTCACTCTAGGGCAGTGCAAGGTTAACCAGGCTTATCATTGGTATCATCCATGCACGATTCAAAAGCATTATCCAGTAAGGTGTTAGTATCGAAACTGTTAATATATATAGTGAGGAGGGGTATTCCGAGAAAGTGCCACTGAAAACCCTCACCTGCACCCACACAGAAATGTACGTGATTAGACAGTAGTAAGTGTCCAATGCTTTGAGTTAATGAATTACAGTAGATGAGCTCAGAGAGAAAACAGATGCAACCTTTGATACATATGGACGGTAGCCAGTAATTAATAAAACAAACAAATCAAGAAGTCTCTAGTACAACAAACAAACCAGTATTGACAGTTCCTCCTGAGAATGATCATGTGAGGGGAGAAACAGAGAGGTGGGAGGCAGGCAACTAATCAGCTTTGAGGTCAATTTAGTTGGGAAAGATAAGACACAGGGATGATCCAAATACGTTGCAACAGGATCACACGTTCTGCTTGTGCTGAGGTTTTAGAAATAGGACACATAGTCAGATTGCACAAATCAAATAACACGTAGTCAGATTACGCGTTCTGTTTGTGCTGAGGTTTTAGAAATAGTCACCTATTCAGAATGCACAAACCAAATAGCACGTAGTCAGATGGCACAAATCACACATAGTCAGATGATTGCACCAATCAACGTAGGAGGGTGGGAGGCTTGGCTTAAGTTGTGTAATGTTGCTTAAATATGCCATATATGTCCATTGTCGGTCACATGATTAGTATGTATGATTCAGCAAAAATACACTATATAAAGGGCTACCTGCTGTAGCGAATTTGAGAGTTGGGTGGCAATCCTACCTGGGTTCATCACTCTCCCAGCCGCTGTAAAATAAAATCTTTATACTTCATCCCTTACTCTTGCTTGTTTTTCTACTTCAATTAAGGTCTAACCAACAAAGGTCTCTAGGTCAGCTGGATCTAAGAAGCCGCAGTAAACGCCAAGCCTTGACATACTGAAGGTCATTTTTGACATATGGGGCACCAATAATTTATGGGCAGCAGCAATGGCACAATTCTGACATTGGTATATTGTAAGTAATTCTTGGCATAACGAGGAACCCATGACAAAATAATAGCCCCATGGTAAATTAAAAAAAAATTAGGATCAACTCCTAGTAAGGGGTAGGCTTCATTGTACAGGAATATTTCATGGTTGCCCTTCCTGAGTCTGTTACTTTTTTTGCAATTTTATTTGAAAATCATATTTTAAAATACACAATTTGACCACATTATTTAAAAGTTTTTTTTAATGTGAAAGATCATAAAGAAAGCAAGTGAAGTGGCTTGAAAGGAGTCCCTAACAGAAAAGTCAGAACCATGTTTAATTTCCGCAAATGCATGGTGAAGGGTTTAGGTGATTGACACGGACATTTGAGAAACCCTTATGAAATCTAGGTACAGTAAGAATTTTAAATGAGAACTGAGCCTGCAGATGCAGACATTCTGAGATTGCTATTATATAATCTTTGACAGTATACATGTTAATCTGTCCTGAGATAGTAAATGAGCACACTGAAGAACCAGTGTGATGAATGTGGAGATCAGCACACCGTCCCATAAGTCTGTTCCAAAGTCCAGAAACAGTGATTTCTGAAACGGTCGTATGGCTGCTAGGATGGCACAAATCAAGTCGTCTTTCATACGGTGAACTGCTGTGTTTCCGCTTTCACCCTGCATGTCCACATCTACTTACACGTGCACTCTGGGTGGACATCTTTGCACAGAAAAAGATGGGAGATGCAGGAGTGTAAACTCTGTATGTAGGTTTGTGAATAGTATTTTGTAGTATGTTTCGTAGTACTAAAAACTTACTACAAAATACAGCTTGTGAATAGGCCCCAATATCTTTTAACGTCTGAAGCAAGTATGGACCTTTCTGACAAAGAGGCACTATTCATCTAAAAAACTTGTAAATGAACCGATTACTGTAAAAGTCCCAGATGACATTGGGCAGGAAGATGGGTGGGTTATCATGGATAATTTACTATGATAGAGGACAGTACAAGTTTTGTCCATGACTGAAGTGATGTGGAGCAGGAATGTGGGTTTCCAAGACAAATTTTGGTCATTGGTACCATTAATCTCGCATTTATCCATTAAATAATAGCAATTATAATTAATAGTAACAAAAGTGCATTTTCTGTTTGTGCTGCTCGTTAGGTGGTACCCCATTAAACTCACAGGCCCTCATAAAAAGTGCTAAGTAATGTGGCAACTGGTGTTACTGGCCCTACTGGGATTTCAAGCTGTGCATAAACACTGCAGCCATACTGTATTTCATCTGGACCCTCAGCCCACTTTCTGCATGAAATTGAAGAATAATATGCAGAAATCAAAGCGGAAGCACTGATTCTTGCAAGTTATTCCCTATTAACATGCACCTGGGAGTTATACATCCCCATCCGCCAATTTTTGGGTGGGGGCTTGGGGAGTTCTGGGCCAATGTCCAGAGATTACCCTTTAGTAGCATCAATTGCAGGCAGAACCCTCTGGAACTTCGTAAGAGAGAGGAACTCACCGAGGTCGAACCAACATAAGTTTTAAAACAAACTAAGGAAGTATATGCTTTAAGTGTAATTTAAATCTTCACTAATGGAAAAATGTCCCTATAGCCACACTGTATTTTACAAAAAAACAAAGCATACATTAATCCAAAACAAAACAATCAAGCCACCACATTTGGCATGTACTTACCATTTAAAATTAATTGCACATACAGGTAAACAGCAGCCAAACATATCCACCACTTTCATGGGGAGATCAAGCCCGCTGGATGATTTATGAAGGCAGACACCTAAATCTGCTGACCCTGCAATTAGAAAACAAAATTAAGAACTTAAATAAAAATCTGCATTTCATAAATTTCCAACCGGTTTCTGGTAAGAAGTACTTAACGTACAAGTCTTAATTCTGAGTCTTTGGGTCGATACATAGTAAATCGCCCACGTGGGAGGTAAAACGAACATGGAATTGATTAAATAACACGTGCACAGGATTTTAAGCTGCTGGGAAAGTTGTACACTCCCCATAAGGAAATGCCTCTTTTTGAATGATCACCCCCAAAGTTTTGAAGTGAGGCTGCTGGTTTTTCGACTCAGAGTGCATTGAGGCCTGCTAACCAGACCTCAGTGCCAGTGTTCTCACCCTTTACAAAATGTATGTTGAACTGGCTACCCCAAATTGACATAAGTTAACTTACTTATAAGTCCCTAGTATATGGAACCAAAGGTACCTAAAGCCTGTAAGTTAAAGTGTCCACTCAGAGCTGCAGCACTGATTGTGCTACAATGAGTGTGACAAAGTAGAAAATGGCTCCCAGCCTGACACTGTAGCCTGGAACAGTGGTTTTTAAACTACTAGTTCGACTTTGCCATTTAAACCAATAGCAAAGCCCACACTTCCCTGAATAATATATGTCTACCCTAAGGAAGGCTATTGAGCCCTAAGGCAGAGAGTTGTATATTATTAAGATGGATATATACTTTAATGTGTCCTAACAGTAAACGTCCCAAACTGTCATTTTTACTGTGCAAAGGCTATTAGCGCCATAGGCAAGTGAAGAGTTGCAGGCTGATATCTCAGCCCTGATAACTTCTGAATTGGACTACTAAAATGGGTACTTCAAGGTATCATACTAGTTGTGGCATTAAACCTGACTTGATGCCCAGGTCGAATTTAATGTCACTTTTAAGGAAAAGCAACTTTTAGAAAGTTGCCACTCTGTTGCTCAGTTATTCCAGTGGCCACTCTCAGATGTCGGCCACCAGGGGAGGAATGTAAACGACTCCCAAGAACAGGAAAAATAGAGGCCAGCCACAGATGGAGGTGTTACCTTCCCCTCGCAGAAAGCCACACAGGGTGTTGGCCCAAAAGGTGAGCTTCAGAGGATAAGCCGCCTTTGATGGGCAAATGGCAACCACACTCAAGAGGGGCTGTTTCTTTGTTCAGGTAGACAGGCTGGCAGTGGAAACAGAGAGGGGAAACCAGTTGCCAAACTCTTTTTCCGTGGGCGGGTAGCCCACAGGTAGCCACACCTCTAGAGTGGTCTACCAAGCTCCTGAAACCGAGAGAAGAGTTCAGACAAATTGTGAGTGGGCAGAATAGTGCACTCTGGGATAGCTAAGATGCCACACATAGCCGGAAGACATCATACGGTGGGAGGGAGCCTGGCAGTCCACTGGCTAGTGACCACTTCACCCCCTAAGAGAACCTTCTGGCCATAAATAGGACACCCCTGGCACCCTGAACCTAAAATCACATCTGGACTGGAGAAAGGAGCAAAGAAGGACTGCCCTGCTGACCCCTGGACCTGGCAAAAGACGCCGCACCAACCGCTGGACTCTACCAGCTGCTCCTTGGGTTAGCAAAGACAGGACTGTGCCCATGGTGCCTGGCTCATGGAAAAGTTGCTATAGAGCCCCAGACAGAAACCGTGAACTCTAAGACTAAGTCGGCTGAATCTCTGTTCCAGCACCAGGGCCATAAAAGCAGAAGTTGCCCATTCTGGCCAGTCAGTGGCCACTTCCATCGAATCACCGCTAACGTCCAATGTGCAGCCACGAAGACCACTCCTCGGCGCTCAAAAGTTGCACCCGAGTCTGTCGGTCCCGGGACAGTCATCAGAGTGCAGATCGGTCACTAAAAACGGACAATAGCCTTCACCAAAGGAAACCACTGGACCTGCTGTTACCAGAGTCCAGTAGCTTAGTCGCAACTGAACTTTTGCTGTTTCAAAGGGGACTTTGAGAGACATCAACTCCCATGGCCGAAGTCACCCCACCTCAACCATGGACTGAGGAAGGTCCCCCCTCGACCACACAGCATCCTGGTGGAACTGGACTTGGGACTGCGTTGGTAACCAGGTAAATGTCCAAATACTCCTTATTGCCCCCCCCCCCCCCAGCCTTCGCCCTGCGGGAATTAGACATCCGGTCCGGAGTAGTCAAACACAGCTCTTTCAAACTTTTAGTAAGTTTTCAAACTTCATGGTTACCATCGCTTGTCTGCACATTGGCCTAAAAAGCTGAGATGTACGTTTTACTGAAAAATCTTTATCTCCGTAACTCTCTAGTGGATTTTGCTCATCTTGGTGTCTAAAAATTCATAACAATATAATCAATTTTTATAAATTGGTGTCAGATTTCATGAGTGTTGTGTGTCTTTCTAAATTCTGTTATTTGGGGCGTCTGAATGTTTTACACTGTTTTCTATATTTAAGCCTTGCTGGTCGAAGCCACAGCTAACCAGGGTTGAGCTAAAGGTTTTACAAAAGAGCCTGACTGGACCCAAGACGGTTTTGTGAGTATTACACGGTGTGGTCGCATAACCACACCATATAATACATCCCAATACTCACAAACATTTTTAGGTGGAAGCCTACAAGACAGCGCAGCTGTCTGGTTTGCCAACGACATCTTGGGGACATTCAGAAAGCTTTGCTGTGAATGCATTCTGCCCATTGCTTACCATTAGCTTTGTGGTTTGTAAATCACATTTGCTTGCTTTCTATATGCTGGCTTTATTTGTTTCAGGCTGTCTATCTTGAGTTTGTCCCTTCCTTTGCCCGAACACTATCTACAGTATTTTTCCACCAGTATTGAATTACTGTAAACAAGCCTTTAAATCTTGTTCTTATCTTGTCACATTTACTGTGCATTCAAAGACAGAGGTCAAATGTCAGGTTCTGTCTTCAAGGGAGCTCGGTGTTTGCTTTTTTTTCTCCGACTTCAAAGTGAGAGGATTTATGTGACAATTGTGCTGGCTACTCGGGGATGCTGTATGATGATTTTTTTTTCTAGCACAAAACAAAATTCAAATGTCTGTAAATTAACTGTGCAGATATTTCAGAATATAAAAAGCACAAATGAATCACATTTTTGGGTAATTCTGATGTGTGGTGGAAACAAATCTTTTAATCAGATCAAAACAAATCAATACACTAAGTGATGGCAATTCCACACATTATCGTTTGTGAGTTGCATACTTTTATCAGTAAAACTGTATGTCTGGGCAAATGTAATGGTCATTTCAGTTGAAGATGTGTGGTCTGTAATGGCAGTGCGCTACCACACAATGCATACTCAACTCTGCACCACTCCACGCCATTGCACTCTACTCTGCACCACTCCACACTAGCCCACTCCACACTGCATTCTACTCTGCAACACTCCACGCCACTTCACTCGACGCCTCTCTACTTTGACAATGTACTGTACCACAAACTACTCTACTATGCACCACTGCACTCTTATCACTGCACTCTGCGCCAATCCACTCTAAGCTACTCTAGTCTACTCCGCACCACTGCACTCTATGACACTGCACTCTACGACACTCTATGCCACTGCACTCTACGCCCATTCACTTTACTCTGAAACAATCTATTCTACGCCACTGCACTTTATGGCACTCTATTTCACTCTGCGCCACTCCACGCAACTGCAATCTACCCTGGGCCACTTCACTCTACCCCCACTCTATTCTACGCCGCTGCATTCTACACCGCTGCACTCTACGCCACTTTACTCAAAACCAATACAATCTATGCCACTGCACTCTAAGCCAATGTACTCTGCACAACTGCACTGTATGCCACTATACTCTACTCTGCAACATTCTACTCTACGCCACAACACTTTACACCATTGCACTTTACGTCACTTTACTCTGACCCACTCTAAACCACTGCACTGTACACTAATGCACTCGGTGCCACTGCACTCTACGCCACTACATTGTGCACCACTGAACTCTACGCCTCTCTACTCTACTCTGCACCACTCTATGCCAGTGCACTCTACCTCACTCTACTATGCACCACTGTACTCTGCACCACTCTATGGAATTCCACTCCACTCTCCTACAGTACCCTACTCTACGCCACTCCACGACGATCCACTCCGCTTTGACACTCGACTCTCCTACACTACTCCACTCTATGCCAATCTACTCCGCTCTATGTCATTTTACTCTACAACACTCTACGCAACACCCTGTACTCCACTCTGCTCTACACCACTCCACAACACTTTATGCAACTCCACTCTACAACACTCTACTCCACTCTGACACTCTACTCCATTCAACTCTACGCCCTTCCACTCTACAACACTCTACACCACTCCACTACACTCTATGCCACTCCATGACACTCCACTTCACTCCACAACACTCAACCCTACACCACTCTAGGGCCACTCCACTCGACTCTACAACACTCCATAACACTCCAGGTTGGGTAGAGAACAAGTCCGTATTTGCAAACAGGTGTTTGAGTACTCTGTCCCACCTGTGCTTCTTTGCTTGCTTGGGTGTCCAGGGGATGTAGGGTACACTCTGCTTGCGACTTTGGTTGCTGGAAGAACCCCGGGATGTGTATTGCTTGGTAGGCATAAAAGTGTGTTACTACCTTTGGCAGGAAGTTAGGATTAGTTTTCATTACCACCCTATCCTTGTGTATCTGGGTTTATGGTTCCTGCACTGTTAGTGCTTGCAGCTCGCTAACCCTGCATAGCGATATGGCTACCAAGAAGGTATTTTTGAAGGTGCGGAATTCCAATCCTCCAGTAAGCATGGTTTCAAAGGGTTATTGCATCAGCCGTGTAAGTACCAGATTGAGGTTCCATGTGGGTGTTGTCGGTGCTCTGGGCGGCGCTAGTCTTTCTGCTCCTTCCAGGAACCTTTTGACCATCAGTGTTTGGAAGACAAATACTTCCTATTACACCACCTGCTATGTCTGAAGTGTGGAGCAGGGGAACCGTTTGTCCTGTAGGTGCATGAGGGATTGTAGAACGGGGTGTCCTCTGTTGCAACCTGAGAGTCACTATGTTTTTTGTACCATTTTCTAAACCTGCTCCATTTGTTGGAATAAAACCAGGTCATTCTTGGTCTTCTTGCCTCTGAATACATCCACAGTTCTTTTGGGAAGCTGGAGATGTTCAAATTTTATGTCCTCAGGAGCCATGCTACCAAACTGAGTGTTTTTGGTTCCGGATGGAACACTTTGCCCACTTGCATTGTTTGAATATGTCCTGCCGGGTTGACATCACATTTCCCTGTGCCAGCCCAACTAAGTTGGAGAACCATTATTGTCTGGCCCGTGCGATGAGGATAATGATCGCCTGTCTGTGCCGCTCTATTACTAGAGGGATCAGAGGAATCAGTGGAAATGCGTATGCAAATCTCCCTGACCATTCTATCGATCGGGCATTCCCCAATGACTGGTGGGTTGGGTACCTGGATGCAAAGTCTTGGCATTTTGTGTTTTCTTCTGTTGCGAACCATCCAGAAAGATCCAGTGTAGAGTCTGCATGTTTAGTTCTCATTTTTTGTGTAGAATATCCTTCCTGCTTTGGGGTCTCGCCCGTGGTTGGATGTTGGGTGATGGTTTTATGAGTTCTATACATTCTCTTTGTTGGATTACGTTGAGTATCCATTTCCTGGAGGGGATGCTATGCCATTTGCTGGGAAATCCTCAGATTCTGCCCCCTACTGGTGGGGAGCGCAGGGCCAGGCATTCTGTGGAGTCACTTGCTGGTGTAGCCAGCACCTCTCTTCAGCTTGATCTCCCTCGAAATGCTTGTGTAATTTCTACTGTGTTGGTGTGCTGCGGCTTGGCTGCTATGCGATGAAGGATGAATGAGAGGTTGATGGTTAAAAGCCTACTCATGCACTCATTATGCTTCATTGAGTGTTTGCTCCCCTGAATTGCAGTGCACCACTGGGCTTAGCTGCTTTGTTGTCCTTCAGTCTCCGAAGGCACTTGTGAATGCAGGTCCAAAAAGGAAGTCCACCGTGAAGGGCATATTCACCTCAACTTTCAGCATCTCCTGCTTGAACCTGGATACCCTCAGTCAGGCGTGCCTCCTGAGGTTGGTCACAGTGCAGAGTTGGTTGCTGGTGGTGTCTGCAGTGACTAGAGCTGACTTCAAACAGACTTCAAGGAGGAATGGCTCATCCTCTTTCCCTCCTGGACGAGTGCTTTCCCTCTCTTTTGATATTGCTCAGGGAGGTGTTGCAGAAAACTCTTGCTCTCCATTTCCTTCCACTGCTGGTGGGCATACTAGGTCAGGAGGAAGTCTTAGTTAGCAATTCTCCACAGGCCTGCTGTTGACCGCTCCAACTTCGTGCCCACCACACCCACCCGATTGCTCTCTCTGATGGGTAGTGGGTCCACTGATGCCAGTAAATTGTCTGATTTGCGTGCTGTGGAGATGATGATGTAATCAGTAGCCACTGGTCCATTGATGTAGACTTCGTCATGTGTAGCGTGTGTGTGTGGAGTAACATCCTTCGATGTGGCTGATTCCTTGAAGGCTTCCCTTCCCTGATCCCACACAATTGGGAGCTTTGGAAGAAATTGGCTCTTCACATTGATGGCGATAATGTTTCAAGCAGGAAGTAATGCTCCCCTTGCTTCGCTTCAAGCTTGACGCTTTGGGTGTCTGCCAACAATTTCACCACTGCATTGTACACAGATATGTCATCTGGTGGTGAGGGCATCAAGGGGTTATGTGCCCACCCCCTCCTCTGATGAGTTGTTGTCGACATCTTGCCAGTCCTTAGATGTGCTGGCCTTGAATATCCCCTGCTGGTAGGGGCCGTCGAACTCCTCTTTGAAATTTAAGGCCTCCTCCTGTTCCTCCACTGGGTCCGGTGTTAGGAGTTCCAACTACGATTCATCACCTTCAATCTTAACTGGTGTTTCCTTCTAGGACAGGAGTGAGATCTTGTATCCCTTTAATGAGTCATCGATCTCCTCTTTTCTTTGATTAAGACCTCTATTTTAGTCTTAAGGTACCTCTTCCTTTCGACTTCAAGTCCTTTCTTCTCAGCATCTATATAGATCGCCAGTGCCTTTTTCTCAAAGCCAAAGTTTCTCACCTCCTGGGTCGATTCTACTCTTGTGCTTTCAATCCCCTTTTGGGAGCGAGGCCAGTTCTGAGGGCTTGTCTCCTGAGGTATGCCTGTGAGGGGCTCTTTGGGCTTCTGCTTGCCTTCTTCTGTCTGAGAGCCTGAAATAGACTTCTTGGGTTTGGAGCCTGATCCCCTCCAGCTCGGTCACAGATTTCCTCTGCCTTTATGCCTTCAACCTTTGGCATCCTTAAACAATGTTTTTTTCAGCAGCTTTTCCTTCTTGGCGTTGTGTTGGCGTCAGGATCTTCCTGCTGCGCCATTTCAGAGGTCATCATCCCTGTAGGTTTCCTCTGCCCTGGGAGTCAGTTTATGCACCTTTGCCATGAAGCAGTGCACTCACCTTTGTTTTCTTTTGTTGAAAGGCATGTGGTCCTTGGGTAGACAAGTTGCAGACTGGATGGCTATCTTCCTGCGCAAAGGCGTGGTGGCACTTAACGCAGAACACAAATGACGTGTGTTCCATGCTTTACAAGCATTGTTCGGCCACAGGGCTGAGGACCTTGTGATGTCCCATGCTTGAAAAACGCAAGATTGTTGGTGCAAAACCGGTTATCTTCTTCGTACTTCGGTGTCTGGTGCTGTTTCGTTGGTTCCCTCCATTTCTTCCTCGATTTCCGATGAAAAGGCTCCTTCCTTTTCCTATCTGCCTGGGAGCTACCTCACTGCATCTTTGTGAGCTATGTGTTATCTAAGCGGAGAAAAAGCGAAGAATCATCCACTTAGTCATACAATCTTTTTCCTCTAGATGATAATGCTCTTATTAGGGGTATGACATACAAATTAAACAGGTGAAGAGATGAGGAAGATCCCTGAAGTGTGGAGGTTGCTGTAAATGGTGCAAGTAGGACTGCCTGAGTACAGTCTTGAAAAAATTCAGCCAGGTCAAGGAAGAATCCTTGAACCTTGCTGCCTCTAACCGGTCTACAAGAATATTATGGTCGACAGAGTCAAAGGCTGCCGATAGATACAATAACACCAGAGCAGAGGTCTGTGCAGTACTTCCATTGAGTCAAATTCAAATTAAAAATCTTTATTCGGTCTGATAAGGCCATAAAAGTGCATAACAAATACGATACAAATTAATCACAGCACATAAAAGACTATTAAGCAGTTGATTAAAATAGTTTTAAGAGAAAAAATTAACATTGACATTCTTTAAAAACTCTGTTTCAGTAAATAACAGGTTCAGACGACGTTCATCGACGCAGTTTGTATTCGAAAATTCGAGGTGCCAAAACACTCATTCAGTCAAGGCCAGAAAGGAGGGGAACGAAAACCTCAAAAAGGGGACCGCTATGTGCTCCTCTTTGTCGCAATAATTGAGAGCGGCGCCTCTACTTTGCGGCATGTTTAAAAAGTGGGTACAGGGGGCGTGGCCGGGCAAGATGGCCGAGAGGACGTAATCCATCTCGGCTCCCGGTCCGCGCGCTGTTCCGGAGCTAATTGGGGCAGATTCCCGGGGCGCTGAGGACTGAGCTCGGCTCCCACACACAGCGGAAGATGTGGTGCTCAGTCGGAGAGGTCCCTACCTGCTACATCTCGACCAGGGGCACTCCTGCTTCAGCCTGAGTGGTAACGCGAGGCCGAGTGGCAAAATGGCGTCTGCCGGGCTGCGCTGACCGCCGGCGGCTGCTGGTGCCGTCTGAAGATCCTGCCAGTCGAGATTGCCCTCTCTATCAGGGTAAGGCTGAACGCAACGGGACTGCCAGAGCGTTGTCGCCGCTTCCCCCTGGGACAATCCACGAACTACGCGGCATCGCGACCCGCCTGCCTGACCCTAAAATGGCGGCCCCCTAGCGACATCGGCGCTACCGCGTTCTCGGCCGAGATTCCAGCTCTCTGCCCAGCGACTCCCCCGGCGGCGGACCTGAGGTGCTGCGGCTCCCCCTGCTGAGGGTTGGATGAAGTCGGGGCCCACGGGGGGCCCGGAGTGGCGCCCTACACCTTCCGGTGGGGGCTGTGTGTCTGCCTCTGCTTGTCCTGACCGGAGTGGGGTGGCGCAGGGGATGGTGGCCGATACTGCTTGACCGGTCCCCCGCGTCATGTGGGCGCGACCTTGCGGACCCCAGCCACCTGGCGCCATATCCACCGAGAGGTGACCCGTCGAGCGTGCTTCTCCCCTCTTACCTTCCGGAGATCACTTCACGGCTGCCAGCGCGCCTAAAGGGAGGAGGTCCTGCTTCAATCAGCGGGGAGGACCCTATTTCAGATCGGGCATCCACGCGCGCCTTCCCTACACCTTGGAGGTCGCAACCACCAGCCTGCTGAACGAATTCCGTGGACGCCCTCATCGCGCCGACGGAGAGACCCTTGGGGCAGGTCCGCATGCCGCCCAAGAAGGGGACGGCCAGAACATCTGCTAAGGTCTCTGATTTCTTTGTGGCCTCGGACAGGCGCTCGGGGCTGAGTGCGACCGACCGAAGCAACCACAATGGCGCTCACGAAGCGGAGCTCCAGGCCATGTTCAAGGATTTCAAGATGGAGCTGCGCAAGGACCTGGGGCAGGACATCAAATCCTCCATGGAGCAATTACGGACGGACCTGACCGGAAAGTTGACTTCCCTCCAGCAGGATGTAGACTCAGTGGGTACCCGAGTTCTGGATTTGGAGGTGCACCACCAGGATCAAGAAAAGCTCACGACAGAGCTCAGAGATGATGTCCGCTATCTCCGTGATCAGCTTCTTCAGTCGCAACTTAAGACGGAGGACCTTGAAAATAGGGCCCGGAGGGAGAATATTCGCGTCCGGGACCTGGAGGAGGGCGCGGAGGGGCCAGATCTGGAGGCATTCATGGAGGGGCTCTTTGCGGAGATCCTAAGCCCTCAATCCCTCAAAATAAAACTGGAACGGGTCCACCGAGTGGGACAATTGCAGAATGGAGACAGGAGGAGGCCCCGAGACATCCTAGCGAAATTCCGCTCATTCAAGGTCAAGGAAGCAGTGCTCGCAGCGGCTAGGCCCAAGGACTCCATCTCTTTCCAAAAGCACACGTGTACGATCTACCAAGACCTGGCGCCGGCCACTCTTGCACGGAGACAGCTGTTCAGGCCTCTCACTGCCAAACTCCGAGAGGATAAGATTAGATATCGGTGGACTTTCCCGTTTGGACTTAGTTTCGAATTTCGTAATAAACAGCGTCATATCTCTGATCTACAGGAAGGGTTGGTTCTGCTGGGTCTCTCCGTGGAGGATCAGGACTCCGCTTCGGATGCCTCCAACGCACTACACAAGGCCCGGGCGGACGCGCCTGCATGGTCGGCGGGCTCACGCAGAGGCCACAGATGAATCCCCGACGAATGCTTCACGGCATTGCATCATTCTGTTCGGGGTGGGAGTGGTTTCTAGCACAACCATGGTCAGCGGGGGCTGAGGGGACCGCTGCACATTCTCGAGGGACGAGTGGGGTGGTGTCTCACTCCTCCTGGCTGTTTCATCCTCACTGACCTCCTGCTGATGCTTGGTACTCACGGGCAGCGGCACCCTCCATTGCAGTTAACACTGCGAATGATCTACTCTCACTCCTGTTGAACTCAGGTATACTTTGATATATGCTCCATGACTGTCTGGTGTCTACATCCCCTTTCTCAAAGACCGTCGTGGTGCCGCTGGGGCAGAGGCATATGACCAGGTCCTACTCATGGCAGCGGGGGGCTTTCCTTAGCGAGGACTTGACGGCGCCTCGGGGTCGTTTATATATGAATCCTGTTGGCATTGCTCCGGGATGGGTGCGGACGGGGACCTCGGTCCCACCGCCTCCCCGCATTCCTGGGGGTTTTCGTTACACTTCCCGGGGAATGGACTTTGTTTTCTATGTTGCATATAAGGTTTGCATTTTGTTTTTTTTTTTGTTTTTTTGGGGGGGGATGGGAAGGGAGGGAATGGGTGGGTCATGGTGGTGGCGTTTTAACATCTCGTATAGATAGGTATGCAGATCACACAGTAAGCCTGCACTTTGTTAGAAGGGGAGAGGTCACTTCTTGGGGGCAGCTGATGGTGGGGGAAATGTTGAGTCTAGTGGGGTATTTATTGAGATGCTGTCTCACTTCTTGATACTATGACAATCTCTATCGGTACCTGGAACGTTAAGGGCCTTAATTCCCCTCAGAAGCGCCAAAAGGTATGGAAATACATTATTGATCACCACCTTGACGTAGTGGCCCTACAGGAAACACATCTGGCTAGAGCTGAGGACACACGGCTCCGACACAAACACTACCCTCTGATTTATAGAGCGTCCGCTCCAACGAAACATAGGGGGTGGCACTCCTGTTTCGGTCCTCCACAAAATTCCAGCCCTTGGATGTACAACGCGACAAAGACGGTCGCTGGGTCATGGTAAAGGGTCGCTTAATGGGGAAACTTTGCACCTGTGTAGCGGTATATGCCCCCAACACTGGCCAGACGGTCTTCTTGCACACTTTTTTGGGGAGACTATTGGATTTCCAGGAGGGGCCACTGGTACTTATGGGCGACTTCAATTTAACTTGGCAGAAAGACTTAGATAGCACCCACCCGCAACGCTCAGATATGGGTTCCTTCTCCCCGGACATACGACAACGACTGCACGACATGGGACTCCGTGATGCATGGCGCTTTTTGTATCCTAACTCACGCGATTACACATTTTATTCACATGTTCACCGTACATATTCCCGTCTTGATTATATTTTTATTAGCCAATCACTCCTGGGTGCCTTACAGGATGCCAAGATCTTCCCCCTCTCAATATCTGACCATAGTCTCCTGGCAGTCTCGATGGGATGGAGGGCGGACTCCTCTGCTTCTCCCAGGTGGTACTTCCCGGCTGCGCTGGCCAGAGATAAGGACTCCTGCACTAAATTAAGGGAATCTATCACTGAATTCTTTGACATTAACAAGTCGGAAGACACGTCGGAGTTTACTAATTGGGACGCCTTTAAGGCGGTCTTTCGGGGAGGTGCATTTCCCTCAACGCCGCGCTAAACTCGCAACGTGCTAAAGAAAGAGAGCGGTTAGAGTCGGAACTGACTTCCACTGAACACGCGCATAAATCAAACCCCACAAGGCAGACCCTTCGCAACCTGACAGCGCTTAGGGGTAAACTCCGAGCCATCTACAACAATAGGGCGGAGTACACGCTTCTTAAACTACGTCAACTATCCTACTCCCAGGGCAATAAGATTGGCAAACACCTTGCTCGGCAGCTTAAAGATAAACGAGAGAAGGAGTACATAGGCGGTATACGGGGACCACATGGGGAACTTACTCATAGCGACAAGGAAAAAGCGGAGACCTTTAGCTCCTTCTATAAACATCTCTACACGGGGGACCGCTTAGATCCCGACGCCCAACGGGAATACCTCCACACCCTCCACCTCCCGCAGGTTTCCCCGGACGGGAATGAGACACTTTCTTCCCCCATCACCTCTGATGATGTTCTCTCTGCTATTAAGGCTCTCAAGCTCCATAAAGCTCCTGGTCCGGACGGCTATACCGCCATATTTTATAAAACTTTTGCATCTGATATCACCCCGCATCTTACACAGCTCTTTAATAAGATGGCGGAGGACGGCTCAACCTCTGGCTCCATGTCGGAAGCAATGCTTACTGTTATACCCAAACCAGGGAAGGACCCTCATGAGTGCACCTCCTACAGGCCTATCGCCCTGCTCAACCTCGATGCGAAACTCTATTCCTCCATTCTGGCAAAGCGGCTCAATGAGCTTATGCCCGACCTCATACACCCGGACCAATCGGGATTTATTAAAGGGCGCCAAACCCACGATAACACCCGCCGAATAGTCCACCTTATTGAGAAGGCCAATAGACGTCGGATTCCCGCGGTCCTGGTGGGATTAGACGCGGAAAAAGCCTTCGACAGGGTGGATTGGGCGTTTCTTTTCATACCCTCGCGGCCTTTGGCTTTGCACCCCGATTTCTCACTATGATTCGGGCTAACTATCTTCAACCCCATTCTAAAGTGATGATCAATGGCACACACTCGTCCTCTTTCTCCCACTCCAGAGGTACCAGACAGGGGTGTCCCCTCTCACCGCTGCTCTTCGCCCTTAGTATCGAGCCACTAGCGATAGCAATTAGAGCGAACCCTACGATTCGGGGATCCCTTTCACGGGGGAACAACATAAAATCTCCCTCTTCGCTGACGACGTCCTGCTGTCATTGGCGGACCCAGCCACATCCCTGCCACCCCTACAGGCTGAACTGGTTCGGTTTGAGGCGATAGCGGGCTTCAAAATAAATCTGGGCAAGTCCTACATCCTCAACCTCACACTTCCTACAGCGGAGGTTTCCAGGCTGCAACCCCTCACACCTCTTCAATGGGCCACTTCCTCTATACAATACCTGGGGGTTCAGATTACTCCAAGAGTGGAAGGACTATATGCCGCCAACTTCCCCCCGATACTCACGCGGATACAAGCAGAGCTTACGAAGTGGAAGCCCCTCTTTCTGTCCTGGCTGGGTCGGATCCATGCCATTAAGATGACGCTTCTCCCCAAGCTCCTCTATCTATTTCAAGCCCTGCCCATAGAGTTAGAGGGGACTTCTTCCGACGCGTTAAGGTTATGATCTTAAATTTCATTTGGCAAGGGGGAAGGGCTCGCTTCTCTTTTCGATACTTCGTCGGTCCAGAGCGGAGGGTGGAGTCGGACTCCCAGATATTCATTTATATTACAAGGCCGCCCAACTCCGCGTACTGATTGAATGGACAAAACATGACTCCGACAAACACTGGCTACATATGGACCGCAGTGTGACCGGGCGGACTATATGGGATCTGATCTGGCGGCCTAAACAAGATAGACCCAAGAACACTTACATCAGCACTCCCACACGCACAACCCTTAAGGTATGGGACTCAGTGGCAAGCGATGAGAGATGGTCCTCTTTTCCCTCCCCCTTCACGCCTCTTCATTTCAATCCAGCATTTCCCCGGGGATGCAGGCGGGACCGTTTGACACCTGGAGGGAGGGAGGATGTTTAGCTCTAACACACCTTTTCCATAACTTTGACCCTCTCACTTTTGATAACTGTAAAAGGGACTATGGCCTGGAGAATACAGAACGATACCGCTATAGCCAATTACTGCATTGGGCCCTTACACCACAGGTCCGGGAGGCGGCTACCCGTCCCCTCACACAATTTGAAGCCTTTCTCACTAAGGCTACCACTATGAAAGGCGCAATTTCCTTTTTATATAAGTTTCTCCTTACCACTACGCGCTCCCCGCGCCCTCGATACATGGCCATGTGGGAGGGAATCCTCCAACGAGACATCTCAGACGACGAATGGTCCCATCTGTGGTCCGATACCATGAAATTCAACCACTCCATAGAGCTCAGGGAAGCACACCTTAAGACCATGATGGATTGGTATCTCTATCCCTCCAGGCTTAGACGGATCTTCCCCACTACCTCTGATCGATGCTGGAGGGGATGCGGGCTTCTGGGGACTTCCAGCATATCTGGTGGGACTGCCCACATATACGACCCTTCTGGGAAGAAATACTTGCACACATTAAAGATATGTTGGGATATCCGGTTCCTACTACTATGGCAGAGGTCCTGCTGGGGCTCCGTGATCCTGCCTTGGAACACCAGACCCGGGCTGATAAAACCATCATGTGGCTCTGTATTGGAGCGGCGAAGGTCACACTGGCAGCCGCCTGGAAAAACAGGGAAGCTCCGGCAATTTCCCTCTGGCACTCTAGATTATGGAAGCTACTCAGTATGGAACGTATGTCGGAAGTCTTTAGAGATAACTTTACGAACTTTGAATTTAAATGGGGCCCCCTGGTCACCTTTCTTTCTCATGGCCTTCCATCTGCTGTTTGCCCTGCCTCTATCAGAGCCTTACACCTCTTTCAGATATGAAGTACAACCTATCATGACACAATGATGAAGATATTTTTAGGTGCCACCACCATGTTGGGGAGGGGGAGGGAGTTGGGACAGGGTTGGTTAATTATTTTATGTTTCTTGATGTATTGCTCCATAGAGGAGAGCTGTTCTATTAAGCCCGGTAGCATTTTCTGTTTAATGCCTTCTGATTAGACGGACTTGAGAACATGCCCTATCGAAAGATGGTTGAACACATTCTCATTTTATCCATCGAACTGTGCAGGACACGGAGACTTGCTCCGCACCCAATACTGTTGGACACTGTGCCTTTACTGTTACATCATGTTTAGATTGGATCGGGGTCGATCTTTAGCGTGGAGTACGCTGCACCATTTCCGTTCATCCCAGTTTTATATCGTCATTCGAGCAAGACAAAAGATGGTAAAAGCATATGTTGTATTATGTTACGAATTCAATAAAAATATGTTTGACAAAAAAAAAGTGGGTACAGCACATATATCTGCCTGGGCGTGAGCTAGTGATACAAAAGGGGATGATGGACGGAACGCTTGAGCCAATCAAACACTCACCCCCAGTCAACTGATCTGGGTTTAATCCATCATCATTCTTTAGCTCACTCCACCACCCCAGTTCAGACATGGCCATATGCAAATCAGTCTGACCCTGTGCCTCATGGGAACAGTCCAGCCCGAACTGCCAAGCCATGTCTTCCTGGACTGGAAACAAGCATCCTAGGACCGGTTTCTGGCATTTCAGCCGTCATCAGCCAGGCTTGCTTGAATCCAGTGGCAAAGTGAGCAAGGGACCCACGTCTGGGCATACCCCCGCCAACTTAGGGCGACCAAAGTGATACAAAGGGGATGATGGACGGAACGTTTGAGCCAATCAAACACTCACCCCCAGTCAACTGATCTGGGTTTAATCCATCATCATTCTTTAGCTCACTCCACCACCCCAGTTCAGACATGGCCATATGCAAATCAGTCTGACCCTGTGCCTCATGGGAACAGTCCAGCCCGAACTGCCAAGCCATGTCTTCCTGGACCGGAAACAAGCATCCTAGGACCGGTTTCTGGCATTTCAGCCGTCATCAGCCAGGCTTGCTTGAATCCAGTGGCAAAGTGAGCAAGGGACCCACGTCTGGGCATACCCCCGCCAACTTAGGGCGACCAAAGTGATACAAAAGGGGATGATGGACGGAACGTTTGAGCCAATCAAACACTCACCCCCAGTCAACTGATCTGGGTTTAATCCATCATCATTCTTTAGCTCACTCCACCACCCCAGTTCAGACATGGCCATATGCAAATCAGTCTGACCCTGTGCCTCATGGGAACAGTCCAGCCCGAACTGCCAAGCCATGTCTTCCCTGGACCGGAAACAAGCATCCTAGGACCAGTTTCTGGCATTTCAGCCGTCATCAGCCAGGCTTGCTTGAATCCAGTGGCAAAGTGAGCAAGGGACCCACGTCTGGGCATACCCCCGCCAACTTAGGGCGACCAAAGTGATACAAAAGGGGATGATGGACGGAACGCTTGAGCCAATCAAACACTCACCCCCAGTCAACTGATCTGGGTTTAATCCATCATCATTCTTTAGCTCACTCCACCACCCCAGTTCAGACATGGCCATATGCAAATCAGTCTGACCCTGTGCCTCATGGGAACAGTCCAGCCCGAACTGCCAAGCCATGTCTTCCCTGGACCGGAAACAAGCATCCTAGGACCGGTTTCTGGCATTTCAGCCGTCATCAGCCAGGCTTGCTTGAATCCAGTGGCAAAGTGAGCAAGGGACCCACGTCTGGGCATACCCCGCCAACTTAGGGCGACCAAAGTGATACAAAAGGGATGATGGACGGAACGTTTGAGCCAATCAAACACTCACCCCCAGTCAACTGATCTGGGTTTAATCCATCATCATTCTTTAGCTCACTCCACCACCCCAGTTCAGACATGGCCATATGCAAATCAGTCTGACCCTGTGCCTCATGGGAACAGTCCAGCCCGAACTGCCAAGCCATGTCTTCCCTGGACCGGAAACAAGCATCCGGCGTGAGCTAGAACAAAAAGTTAACCCCCTCTAAAACATACCAGCTTGTATTCGTCATTTTGAAACCTACAACATGCATGTAACAAATAGATGCCCTCAAAAAAGTACAAGACAGTGCAATAACCTCAAGGCAATTATCCTATCATAGTTTTTCTAGCCCAAATGGCTGCTTTCAGAAAAGCACATTCATGATAGCAAGTTTCGAGCGAACCTAGAAACTGTAAATGAAGCAAGGCTACTCTACACTGCTGAATCCCTAGTGTGCGTAATAGGGGTTTCAGAAAGTGCTTACGTGGTAGGCTGTGCAAATTACAAAAAAATCATAAAGTGCAGAAGTGATTGTGCAGATCGATTGTCACAGGGGCACAAAGATACTATGTGCCCTTCTAGGTCTATAAAGCTTTTAAAACACCAGGACCAATATATTGAACCAGCCCTAAAAGAAAGAAGGAGTGCACGCCCCCATTGTGTAAGATCTAGGGATAGGTAAATGGGGAGTTCACCTGTGATTAAAGATCTATAATAATTAAAAACTGAGGGTTTTGATAGCTCGTTTTTTAGTCTTGAGTCCTTACAGTGCTCAAGGAATATAGCTTTCACCTCTATTTTATCGGCTTTCGATATGCTGCTTGGTTGAGTCATGAGGGAAGAAAGGTCCAAGGATGCAAAAGTATCCCGGATACATCTCAGCCATGGAATAGAAAAAGCCTTGTCCAGGCTAAGACAATCGAGGATAATATCCCTAAATAACGTTACGGCTGGATTCGTCCAGACACTGACCCATAGCAAAAGAGGTGCCAAAAGGACCTTGTCCGAAATAAAGCCCTGGTTTAGTTCCGAATGTATGATGGAGCTAGAGGTAGTGGGCGGCAAATTCAGCATCCGACGGAGAACACGGTTTTCCTCAGCCTGCAAGGAGCTGCACTTCTTATAACCCTACACGCCTGCACCGTAGGTAACTGCACTAATGCACTGAGAATTATATGCCTTCAGTGCTGGCCAGATAGTCCCTCTACGGCCTGGTCTAATGAGATTGCAAACTGCCCCTGCAGCTCTGCAGACTTTAAGGCTGGCGTTGGTAACCTGGGGGATCCAGGATCCTAAGGAGCTAAAGGTCAAGCCTAAGTAAGAAAAGTTTTCAACACTTGTTAGTGCTTGCCCCATGCAGGTAATTTTGTTTAGCCTTGATTTGCCGGGTCCACAAGACATAATGTGTGACTTGGTATAGTCGGTGTTTAAATCAAGATCTTGCATAAAATTAGCAAAACGCTCCACCTGCTGTCTCAATGCATTGGGGGTAAGGGCAAGGAGATCTGCGTCGTCCGAGTATAATAAGGCTAGCACCAGGGTGTCAGCGATTCTAGGTATATCGGTTTGGGCTGATGTAGGTGAACTGCTAAGCTATTAATATAAAAAATAAAAAGCAAAGGTGCCAATATGCAGCCCTGCCGGACTCCGCTCTTCAACGAGAAATCCGCAGAGAACTCACCACAAGCGTTTATGTGGACTCTAGCTGAGAGATTGGTGTGTAGAGAATACAGACCGTTTACCGGAGGAGGGTTCACTCCTTGATCCAGCACAACATTATCCACAGCTTAACTTAACTGTTTACTGAATCAAAGGCATTGGACAAGCCCATAAAAGCAAGATAAATAGGGCAACGCCTAGCGTGGCTATACTTAGAAATTAAAAGAGCCAGATTCAGACATTGATCATTGATGCCTAGGTTCAGTCGAAAACCAAATTGGAATGGCGCCAAAATGCCCTGATCAGCGGCTCAATTAAATAAACGGTCATAAATAACTGCCAATAACTTTAATTGTACTATCAATAAGTAAAATCGGACGGTAGCACTTAGGAGACATGCGATCACCCTTTTTGAATATTTGCACAATTGTGGCGGTGGACCAAGAATGTGGGATATTAACTGTGAGACAGGAATTAAATGTGTTAGTAATGAGGGGGCCCCATATCTCGAGCATACATTTAACCAAATCCATTGGCACCCCATCAGGGCCTGGTGCTTTTCCTCTCGAGCTGCGTTGGATGGCCAGTTCTACTTCCTGCAAGGTTATCAAGAGAGGCTGTAAGTTTTGAAGTCTGTTACATAAGGATGCTAGCATGCTCGGCTCGTCCTCAATATGGTAAATGGTGGTAAAGTGTGTGACCCAATCTGAACCAGGGATATTATTTTGCAGGTGGGGAGTAGGAGGGGAGTTACTTTTTATTAGAGCCCAGAAGGGCTTGCTATCCTTCCCCCGGGCTGCGCTTTGCAGCAACTCCCAGTCCGGCTTATATAGTTCCCTATATAATAGGTATATATTTGAGATTAAGGGCCTCATTTATATCTTGTCTGTATGTGTCACTCTGTCGCAACAGTGATGGAGGACACGTACAACCAAGACAATAGTACACCCACCAAATTTAAAAGCAGGTGGACCTTATGTTTAATCACAGCAGAGACTGCTGTGATTAAATCCCTCCGACGGCTGTCAGATGCAGACCTCCAACTTCATCCATCTAAATTAGATGGGAGAAACTAGAGGTCATATTTCACTGCCCGTCACCGCCAGCTAAGGGGGAGTGAAAACTGCTAAATGGCTCCCTCGCAATGGGAGAGGGCCTCCATGGCGAGGGGAATATTTTCTTTTTGAAATAAAATATAAAACAGTTTGGTGCAAGGCTCCATCATGTTGATGGAGCCCTGCACCAAATTGAAAAAGCACTGACAAGAACCACTGACGCCGGTTCCTGCCAGTCCTTTAGGAATGACCGCCAGCTTGGCAGTCATTTCTAAATTTGGAAGGAGGAGTAGTTTTGGCCTGGTGGACGTTAAGTCCTCCACCATGCCAAAAGAGATTACTCTGTCCGCCAAAGTATAAATTGGGCTCTAAAGGACTTCGCGAACAGCCTTAGGTCACTATTTCCTCTTGGTCTCATCCAAGGTGAGAGACCCAATGTCGCAATTAAAAATTATTAAACCGTTCAGGTTCAGGGAGATCATATGTACTCTCTAGGTCACCAAATGATCTTACTTGTTACCTAGAAAATAAATTTCATTGCCTGAAGCATCCCTCCTTCCTCCAGCGGGACAACTGTCTGGAAGCGGGCATAAAGTAAAATCTCAGCGCCCCACAATGACCTACTGTGGTGGCACAGTGGACTAGGGAATACACAACTGAAACAGGTGCGACAGAGGTACCGCTTACATTTTCCCTAAATGAATCCATCCTAATGGACAAGTTACTTACCTTTGGTAACGCCTTATCTGGTAGAGACATGATATAGCCGCAGATTCCTTACCTTTGAACTTCCAGGCGTCAGGCTGGATCCGGAAGATTTTTAATAGCAGTACCCCTACGTGCCGGTAGGTGGCGTCATTCGACTCTGCGTGACGTCGTAGGCGTCGTGCTTGTCGTCAATGTAACTGCCACTCCGGCGCACTGACGTCAGTATTTTTCACGACTTTACACGCCAGAAACGCGGAGCCATGAAGTGGCTGGCTGCGGTGTGTTAAACAAGCCAACTAGGGCCCTGAAGAGAAAAGCCCTCGACACTAGAACCAATCCGCAGTGCAGAGAGGATGGGTGGGACGGTAAGGAATCTGTGGCTAGATAATGTCTCTACCAGATAAGGTTTTACCGAAGGTAAGTAACTTGTCCATCTGATAGAGACATCTAGCCGCAAATTCCTTAGGTTTGAACAAATACTCAAGCATTGCCATCCCCGGAAGAGGGACTGCAGGAAGTCCTGCAAGACAGAGAGACCAAACAGGCTGTCTCTCAGCAAACCTGGGTGTCCAGGCAGTAGTGTCTGGCAAACGTGTGCAGCGATGCCCACGTGGCCGCTTGGCAGATATCTGAAAGGGAACCCCACGCTGGAGAGCCGTGGTGGCTGCTTATGCCCTGGTGGAATGGGCCCTAAGCCCTTCAGGAGGATCCTTCTTCGCTAAGGCGTAACAGATTTTGATACAGAGGATAACCCAGCTGGATATAGTCCTCTTTTAGACAGCACGCCCTTTCTTTGCACCCACGTACCCTATAAAGAGTTGGTCATCCACCCGGAACTCTTTGGTTCAATTGAGGTAGAATGATAACGCTCTTTTTGGGTCCAGACGATGGAGACGCTCCTCTTCCTTGGAAGGGTGTGGAAGTGCATAGAAAGTGGGTAGAGTAACCCACTGCCCCATATGAAAGGGTGTTACCACCTTGGGTAGAAAAGATGCCCATGTGCGGAGCACCACTTTATCCGGAAATACCGTCAGGTAAGGAGGCTGTGATGACAGTGCCTGCAGTTCGCTGACCCTCCTGGCAGAGGTTATTGCCACTAAGAAGGCTGTTTTGATGGTGAGCAGCCATAGCGGGCAGTTGTGAAGCGGCTCAAACAGTGCACACATTAGAAAGGTGAGCACCAAATTAAGGTCCCACTGTGGCATAATAAAGGGTGAGGGGGAAACAAGTGGGTTAACCCCTTCAAGAATCTATGCACCGGAGGGGATTTGAAAAGAGAAGGCTGATCAGGAAGTCGAAGAAAAAAGGAAAGGGCCGAAAGATAGCCCTTCAAGGTGCCGAGAGCAGAGCCCTGCTGGGCCAAGGAAAGTATGAACAGGAGAATATCAGCTAAAGATGCAGATAGAGGTTCAATAGACCATTGTGTACAATATTTACAAAATGTGGACCATAGGCAGGCGTATACCGACTTTGTGGAGGGATGCCTGGCTGCCAGGATAACCTCACAGACTTCGGGAGGAAGGTCGAAAGCGGACAGCTGTCGCCGCTCAATCTCCACGCAAGGAGGTAGAGAGTGGACTGGTTCGGGTGGAGAACCCTCTCCTTCTGCTGCGACAGGAGATCCTCCTGAAAGGGCAGCCTGATCGGAGGAGCGATGCTCATTGCCAGAAGCTCGGGATACCAGACTCTCTGTGCTCAGTCTGGAGCCACAAGAATGACTTGTGCCGGTCGTTCCTGATCTTCTTGAGCACTCTAGTTCATCCGCTCTGGTGTTCAGAGAACCGGGCAGATGCTGAACCACCAGGGTAATGCCCTGCTGTTCCAGCCAAGTCCAGAGACACAACGCCTCTTGACACAGGGTCCACGACTCCACCCCGCCTTGCTTGTTGCAGTTCCACATGGCGGTCGTGTTGTCCGTGAACACCTGAACCAGCCCCCTCTTGATGGACAGCAAGAAGGCTTTTAGTGCCAGCCAGATCGCCTGAAGCTCCAACAGGTTTATATGGAGCCGGGCCTCCGCCGGAGACCGGAGTCCTCTGATCTACACCTCTCCCAGATGGCCGTCTCATCCCAAAAGGGACACATCAGTCACTACTGTGAGGTCTGGATGGGGAAGGGAGAGGGGTCTGCCCCATACCCAATCACGGTTTAATAGTCACCACTGCAGGTCTTTCGCAGTGCCCTCCGAGATCTGGACCAGGTCGGTGAGATTTCCCCAATGCTGCGCCCATTGGAACTTCAGGTCCCATTGCAGAGCTCGCATGTGCCATCTGGCATGGTCCAGAAGAAGGATGCAAGAGGCCATGAGGCCCAACAACCTTAGAGTCATTCTCACCAAAATCCAGGATAGAGGCTGAAATATCTGTATCATAGCTCGAATATCCTGGACTCGCCGCTCGGGAGAATAAGCCCGAAACTGCATCGTGTCCAGAACTGCTCCGATGAAGGGGAGTGTCTGAGAGGGAGTCAGGTGTGACTTTGGCGCGTTGATTGTGAACCCCAGCAAATGCAAGAGGTTCGCCGTAGTCTGGAGATGGGAGACGATTGCTTGGGACGAGCCCGCCTTCAACAACTAGTCATCGAGATAGTGGAAGACTGGAACCCCTGATCTCCGCAGATGATCTGCGACCATCGCCATCACCTTGGTAAACACCCGCTGGGCACTGGTGAGGCCAAAGGAGAGCAATCAAACTGAAAGTGCTCTTGGCCCACTGTAAACCGCAGGTAGCGATGATGGGCCGACAGGACGGGAATGTGGAAATAGGCATCCTGCAAGTCCAACGCTACCATCCAGTCTTCTGGGTCTAGGGCAGACAGTACCTAAGCCAGAGTGAGCATCTTGCATTTCTCCTTCTTGAGGAAGTAGTTGAGGGCTCTGAACTCTAGGGTAGGACGGAGGCATCCATCCTTCTTTGGAACCAGGAAAAAGCAGTTATAGCAACCGCAGCCTATTTCTGTCTAGGGAACCCTTTCTATAGCTCCCTTGGCCAAGAGAACCTTGACTTCCTTGTGGAGTAACGCAACATGATCCTCAGTCAGCCGATCGTGAGTTGGACACAGAGGGAGGGATAGTCTTGAAGGGGAGGGAGTATCCCCTTTGGACTATCTGCAACACCCACCTGTCCGAGGTGATGTCATGCCAGTGGTGAAGGTGATGGCGTATCCTGCCACCCACTGGATGCTCATGACCCCGAAGGACTGGACTTGGAAGGTTTTGCAGTGGAGGAGGGGATGGTGGCTTGGCTCGACTTCTGGCCTACCGACCCTCGAGGACGGGATGAACCGCGGCCCTGGCCCTGCAGAGGTTGCTGAACTTGCAGAACCAGCTGGCTCATTGGAAGCACCTTCCTTAGCCACGAAAGGAGCAAAAAGGTGACGCAGGCCGGGGTGTAGTACTGAGACCCAAGGATTTGGCCGTAGCCCGCGAATCCTTGAAGCGCTCAAGCGCCTTGTCTCTGAAGAGACGCGAGTCATCAAAAGGCATGTCCATGAGGTTTTCCTGGACATCCCCTGAAAAGCCAGACGTCCTCAGCCAGGCGTGGCGCCTGATGGCCACCGTCCAAGAAATTGCTCTGCCCAGCGAGTCCGTCGTGTCTAAGCCACATCGAATGGTGAACTTCGCTGCATCCCTCCTGTCTGATATTGCTTGGGAGATCAGGATCTGGTCCTCCTTCGAGACCCTAGGCAGCACCTGTGCAACCGTATCCCATATAGAATGTGAGTAACGGACCAAAAGACATGCGGTAACCACCGACTGAAATGCGAGGCTGGCAGAAGAGAACATTTTCTTCCCAAGGTCTCCAGCCATTTGGATTCCCTATCCGGAGGGGTGGAAGGGAACGCGCCGCGGGAAGTGGAAGCCTGGACCACCAAGCTTTGGGCGTAGGGGTGGGCAGTGAGGAAATCTGGGTCACCCGGTGTAGGGCGATGATGGCGGCGGGGAATCGTTCTATTCACAGGAGCACCTGTGCTGGGTTTGGACCATGTGCCCAGAAGAACGTCCGTTAAGACCTCGTTAAAAGGCAGCAAGGGTTCCAATGAGGAGACACCAGGCTGCAGGACCTCTGTCAAGACATTCGTCTTGACCGCCACTGAAGGAAATTGCACGTCCAGGAGCTCCGCAGTGCTACGTACCACCACAGCAAATGACGCCCCCTCCTCCGTAGCCAGGTTAGGGGGAGACAGCATGCCAGAATCTGGGGAGGTGTCCAGGCCACTGGCATCACTCAGTTCCTCATACCAGTCCATGTCCTGGGGCTGTGGGATTTCTAAGCGATCCTCCTCCCCCTCCCAATCCTCTTCATCCAACCCTAAACCTTCAGAAAGGGGCTGGTTAGACGGTATGAAGCTGTACAACTACGTCGGCGCCAGCCTCTGCATCGGCGGACGCCAGACCGGCTCCATATCATCTGGAATGAGGATGGGGGAGGCACCGGTGGCGCTGGAGAGCTCGGCGTCCGGCGTGGCACCAGGGAAGGTCGCTGTGGAGGTGCGACCGGCGCCGGTCCGGACTCGCGAGCGGGTCCAACAGGAGGCCATGGTGCCGGAGACATGGCGTCGTAAAATTTCTTACGTTTCCTGTCCTAAGAAAGGGAGGGAGTCACAGAGTCGACCCAGGTGCCCCCTCCGCGGAACGGGGCCTATAACGCCGAGACTCCTCTGTCTCGCCGCATGGTGGACAGGGCGAAGTCAAAGCACGCTTCGACTTCTTGTGGTGCCTTTTACCTGACGACTTCGACGAAGAGGACTTTGAGACCCCGGAGTGATGCTCTGACCTTCCTCTCGACCGAGACTGGGAGCGAGATCGACAAGGCGACCACCACAGTGCATGCCGGGCCACGAGCAGCTTCAGGGACCACTCCCTCAAAGCCTTCGGCGCCATGGCCCGGCAACTGGAGCACAACCTCGTGCTGTGGTCGCGCTCCACGCACCAGAGACACATGGGGTGGGGGTCCGTTACCGACAATGCGCGGTGACAGGCGCCGCACGGCTTGAACCCGAAGTCTTCCTACTGGACATCCTAACACACCAAAAGGAGTCGACATAAGGTCGAGAAAACTCAGTCAGAAAGTGACAGGGAGTGGCTCTCTTCAACAGATCGGCGCTGGCTGGAGCGGAAAGAAAAGAACTGAAGTCAGTGCGCGGGAGTGGCGGTTATATGGACGACGCGGATGTCACGACGACGACGATCACGATGCCTTCAACGTCACGTGTAGTCGACCAACGCCGCCTACCGGCGCGCAGGGGTACTGTTGTCCAAAATCTTCCGGATCCAGCCTGACGCCTGGAAGTTCAAAGGTAAGGAACCTGCGGCTAGATGTCTATATCAGATAATTATTTTTGCCCATCCAGGAAGTGAAAGAAGTGAATGATGGAAACTTCGACTGAACTGATGACACAATAATGAGTCAGGAGGAGAGTTGCATGTCAACTTGAATGTCATGTTCAGGAGCCCAGTATCTTTATTCATGTTCCAAATATTTATGGTTTGGCAGCAGCTGGAACAAAAAAACACCCATTTTGGAATCAGCTAATCCCTAACTAGACATCTTGAAGGTTGCAGTGCCTTAAAGCCATTATCAACTGAACTCTTCCTTTATATATTTATTCAGGCAACTTTCAAGGAGAGGAAATTTCTGAATTTTGTGTGCAACCCATCTAATAGAGCCTCGTTATTTATCATAGCAAATACAAGGAGATGATGGACGGAGCACTGAAACTTTTCAGACACTCACCCCCAGTCACAGATCTGGGTTGAATCCATCATCTACTTGTGTTTGCTTTGTTCACCCTAAATTGGCAGGGTATGCCCAGACATGGGTCCCTTGCTCACTTTGCACTTTATTTTACGATGAGTTATTTTGCTTTACGGAAAAAATCAATATGGAGCCAGCAAAAAGGCAGAGACTTTATCGATTTATGACAGTAAATGAATATCCTGTGAGGGGGAACTAAGGAATGAACTCTACGGAAAAAAATTAAAAGAAAAAAGTCTTTAATTCTCTCTAGTTAGCAGTGAAGACCTGACTTAGCTCTTCACTGTGCAGCACACCCTTTGCTGGTACAGTGGAATTCCGGAAGCCAGGCAAGAAGATTCCCTTGTTCAAACAAAAGTGTAATGTGAACTTGGGAAACTATTTTCTAATCACTTTGTGCCTTAAAAGAACTAGGAATTTGTCTTCACAAAAGGTCTTCTACATAAGAGTCATCAACAAAGCTGACTTCAATGTGTAGTGTTTAATGTCACACCTGTGCATGGTCTAAAACAGCAATCATCAGTGTTGCTCGAACTTGGTTCACTTCCATATTTGGATATTGCTAGAAAAATTAACCTTAAGTGAGGATTATTGGCCGGCTCTGGTAGGTATATGCATTGTCAAAAATACTGAATTGATTCCCCGCAGAATTCGGTTGCGCGTTGAAAGCCTATCATCCTGATACATTTACAGCACTTTTTTCCATCTTACAGTCTTTCAATGATCCTACGTTTCGTATTTTTTGTAAATGTTGAAATAAACAGTACTGATATGTCACCTTAAAATACGGGGAAATGTTTATGAAAGAATAAAGAAAGTACTAGGTGTGATCTGACACCAAATTCAAGCATTTTATATCACCTTTCCAGCAAAGTGATTCTTACCTAAAAGGAGGGGGTAATCTTCCGCTTCCAACCAAGGTGTACAAATCTGAACGTGTTGGAACTGCATCTGCTGTATTAAATGGACATAATGATCCTTCAATGGTCCTTTTCCTTGTTGGAAAGAAATATATACATTAGGGTTAAATGTCACAAAAGTTAACCTTTATACAGAAAAGCAACACATATATGTTAATACAAACACAACTCTAAATTCACTACCACCACTTAATACACATTTTGACAACCCAAAGTAAAACATTTTTATTTTTCAGGTTTCGTAACAACTTTACATTAAACGTACCATGTCTTCATTAACCAAGTTATGCAAGGCATGACGAGCGTTGCCATTTATCAGCCAATGTTATGTTATATTGTGATGTTACTTTGCTAGGGTTTTTAAAAGGTACGCTCAACACCAGGTCAATAGGTGGATGCTAACTAAGCCAAGAGTCAAGCCAGGACAAAAATCAACAACAGAGTTGCGGGAAGATGATTAAGACATTGAGAGCTTTGGGGGGGAAAGAGCATACCCTCAATGGTGTAGAGCATCACAGAAGAAGAATTGGAAAGATGGGATACCTTAACAAATAATGTAGTTCCTCCAAATCTTACTATCACAAATATAGGTCCCACCAAGGATATGTATCAGGAGGATCTTGGCCAGCAAGCCGACACATATTGATGAACTATGATATTCTAAAATGGATGTTGGGTTGAAACGGAGGGGAGTATGCCCACAACAGTGATCACAGATTTTAATACAGCATTCCCGATATTTCTAATTTCCAGCATTAAACCAATCTGGAGGACATTAAAACACAAAGTTATTGAAGGAACAGCTTCTTTGACAGTGATACTGTAAAAGCCTCTGGAGACAAGAATTAAATAATCAAAACAAATATAGGAATGGCTGAAAAAGGAAACAAAATCGCCAAAATAACTTTCATAGCAACATCCCTAAAGCAAAGCAAATAGGACTTAAATCTTTTATATCTATGCATTGTAGGATTCCTCCTACAAATTGAATATATTTCCAACCTTGTGTGAAGTCACAAAATTCCTAAGGAAAATCTCCAGGAATCTATGCATACCACTGATTTTCATGTCTATTCATAATGCCCTATGCTTATAGCTGTGGATGGTCCACAATGGGGTTAGTCGGCATTAGTAAATTTATGAAGAAAGTACATTTATGTAAGAAATTGAGCTACTGGTTGAGGCAGGTGAAAAACTACTCAAGCAGCAACCACAATCCTTGTCAGGGTGAAGTCACAAGCAAACCTCAAATTAACCTTTGCTCAATCCTCTGGTAGCTTGGCACAAAAGCGGTCAGGCATAACTTAAAGGCAATGTGTAAAGTGCTTATGCAGCACTTCAAACAGTAATAAAATGCCACACAAGAAAAATCCCACACCAGTTTAAAAGAAGGTAAATATCAATAAATAAATCCAGACCGAAACGACAAAAATCCAATCAGTAGAATTGGAGATATGCAACTTTAAAAATTTCAGTGAGTAGAGCACCACAAAGCACTAATTGTTGCTACGTCAATGTGATAACATGAATCATCTGTGAATCACCTGTGTCTTTTGGAAATGATGACTTCTTGAAAATAAAGACGAAGACTTGGATTTGGACTAACAAGGCCCTATGAACTTTTTTGATAAATTGACTACATATGTTTGCTCAGGATTAAGATTCAATTTTTGCACTAATTGTTGTCATTTGGTCACGCCAGTCTAGGACAAAGTCACAAGTTCAGGCTGAGTGCGATGGAGCACGTGCAGGCTACAGGGACCCACTTAGGTCTGCTGAACACAGTACCTTATTCCTGGTTGTGAAGAGATGCAGAGTATCATCAAGTATGCATTGCGCAGCAGAGGCGATTCGAGGTCTGGGCGAGAAATTGCGTAGCGCAGCAGTGGTTCCGAAGATCTGCATTGAGCAAGGCAATGTCCTTGCATGACAATGCGTCGCACAGTGACGGTTCCAAAGGACTGCTGTAAGCGATGAAGAATCCCTGCGTTGGGGAAATACTCGCAGCAGAGGAGATCCGTAGGTTTCGAGGGCAATGAGTCAGGCAACAGAAATGATGTGCCAGATCTGTGGGGGATGCACTGTGCCACAGAGGAGATGCATCGGTTCTGCTGAATCCACAGATGGGCTAGCAGACCACCTTCAGGCCCATTTCCAAGGGTCCAGGACTGGGGTGGCACAACATGGGAGGGCAGAACTCACAGTTGGCAGAGTCCAGCTCCTGGGTTCAAGGTTGCAGAAAGCCTGTTCTGTCCCTAAGGCTTCTCATCAGGAGGCCAGCCAAGTAATCCTTGGAGTCACTCAAGTGTCCTTGGTTTAGAGTTGCAGGTTCAGTCCTTTACACCCATGCATGAGCACAGCAGGCAGCAGACCTTCCGGGCAGCAGACCAGCAGAGTGGCAGTCCTTCTTCCTGGAAGAGTCCACAGGTCCAGAAGAGTACTGAAGAGTTGGGGTTAAGGGCCCATTATTTGTACCTGGTGCCCACTTTGAAGTCGAGGAAGCTTCTAGAGGTTTTCAACCCCCTGAGGTGTCAGGCATCCCCTTCCTCCCTGACCTGGCCCCAGCTTGTCTGGAGCCACAGAGGAATAGTGACAAACCCTTTGCGAGGGTGCTCAGGCAGAGTCTTTATAAAGTGCATGTGTGGTAGGTGACAGCTCCTCCCCCTCGTTAAGTCAGAGTGGCCCATCCTGCCAACACCTATCTTCCCTTTGTCTCACTGTCTGGCAGCAATACACAATGACCAACTGGTCACCTAGTCATGTGGCCAAGGATCAGGCTGCAGGCACCAAATGATTAGGACAAGAAAATTCCAACTTTCCAATAGTGGCACTTTCAGAATTATGATTAAAAATGCTACTTCACCATTAAAGAGGGCTTTTAATTACAATTCCAAACTTGACCTGTCTACCTGCTCCCAATTGAAAATTACCTCTTAATAAATGTAATAAGGAAACCCAATGTTATCCTATGGGAGAGGTAGGCCTAACAGTGGTGAAAAACAAATTTAGGAGTTTTTCACTACCAGGACACGCAAGTCTTAAAAATGCATGTCCAACTTTTTAAATACACTGCATCATGACCTAAGGGCTGTGTAGGGCAACTACAACACACAACAGCCAAATAAACTGCTCCATGTTAGGTAGGGCCAGGAGCTGCTCCACAATCTCACACTTATTAGCATCAAGAGCTGTGCTTCAAGCGGCTGACAGGAGGCACTACATGCTGAAAAGTGGGCGGCAGTATTTCTTTTCTTTCACTGCCGCAACACATGTGAGCACAACACTGATTTAGGGGACAGCGCAGTCATTTCTTCGACCGCTGTGCTGTTTTTTTTTTTATGCAGGACATGCCCGACTTGGCCTGAGCTTGTTCTTTCCCCCACCATTTTCCCCTCCAAGGTGGCCCCACCATCTCTGATCCTCCATGACACTGCTCAGCAGTCTGCAATTTTTCTATAGATGGAGTGGACAAGATCCCAGACGTTAGATAGCGTGAGCGCTAAATTATAACACCTGGTATCATAACACTTAAGAGAGTAAAGTAACAGTTATCTTGGCACTGGGCACTATTTCTGACTTTTATAGGTCATATATACACATGTTGGTAGTTCTTTTGCACCTTATCATTTAGATACGGCCCAGCTGCTTAGATGAATACCCTTGTTTTGTTACCTGAATTACAGTTAGCCTCCTAATATCCTAGACCAGGTTGTTGGCCGAGGTTCTATTGGAAAAACACTATGAAGAGGTGGAGTAGGAATTCATCCCCGTTGGGGCAAGCTTTCATGCAGCCATTCGCACTTCAATTGAGAGGACAGCCATGGGGATTCTAGCAGGCATATTGGTATGCAAATTCTTATGCTGACTTAGCCCCACCCAGGAACATGCAGTCAGGGATGATAGGACAGATGAAGGGGCTATCCTGTATGAGTCCATTCAAGACTCAACTCTCAACAGGCCTGGCAATCCACTATGGACTCCGAGCGTATCATGGGCTAGGACCTGGAGCATGGTAGGGCTTTTGATGGGTTCAAGGCAGACCTCTCCACCTCAATTTGACATAGTATTTCAATGTTCATGGCAAAATTCATCAAGGACCCCCAAGAAAAAGATTTATCATTCATTGAGAGGCTTGATCGCCCAAGAGAACTTTTTCACCTGGGAACAATCTGCTGCATGTCTCCTGGGCAACTCAAACTGTGCTTTGACCATGGACAGACAATGTTCTCTGCTGATGAAAGTAGACTGCAATCTGAGGGATCTAGCCCCTTCGAAGGCAGGCCAGTTGACAGTGACCCCCTTATTATTGAGCTACACAAGTGTGTGGCAACAGTCACCTCTGTGGTCAAGCTGCAGGGCCTCCATCAAAAACGTGTTTGGACACAAGCTTTTTGTCAGTTCTGACAAGGTCATTCTTCCAGCTAGGGCTCAGACAGAAGCCAATGCTCTAAAGAAGTAGCCTGTGACAGGGTCAGATCTGTTTCAGGGGTATGTTCCCATTGAGAGGGTCTGGGAGAGAACACAAAAGGTGTGGAGGTTTCAGAGGAGCGCAAAATGTCCCAGGAAGATATTTAGGTAAAAAATATACATTTTCCCATTCTAAAACTGGAAGGCAGTTTGGTGCTTTTATTCACAAATAATACGGCTAAACAGAGACCTACAGATAGTAGCAGGACTTCACATAGAGTTCCATGGTTTCCATCTGCTTTGCAAAGGAGGATATAGCTCTGATAAGTCAGGAGGTAACCAATATGGAATTAAAAGGGATCATTATTCTAACAGAGGGGCTTCTTATGCAACAACGTTTAGGTGGAGAAGAAGGACAAAAGGCACCCATCTACTCAGAGTCGCCATATTTTTTACTTGTGTTTAGAAGATTAGTTTCTACTCACCACGGATTCCTACATTATTCCTTGAAGGGCCAGAGTTCAAGTTTGCAGCCCTTGATTTATCTTGTCTTTAACTTAGTGGTACTTCACCAAAATGTTTAAGCCAGTGGCAGAGTTTCAGAGATCAAGAAGGGCGAGGCTTCTGGTAATATTCTGCTCATGCCTCCTTCAGCTGAACGCAGAGCTGTGTAAGCAGGAAGATCTCCTGCAGGATCTGGGATTCGTATCATCAGGGACAAGCCGAACTGCTGCCCTGTCAGATGATGACCTTTTTAGATTTTGTAATAGATTCAAACACAGCCACACAGAAGCCCCTTTTGAGGAAGGTCAGTATTATCATAAAGCAGATGAGGAGAGCTCTGCTTTGGGGCTGTCTTTCTGAGGCAGTTGGCATGGCCTGTAGACTTGTTCTCTTTCTCGATCCAGGTTGTCTTCCTGGGACCACTGAACTACAAGGCATATCAGAGATTCAATGCATCACATCTAAAGCAGGGCTGCACCTATTCTAAGCTATATTCCCTGTTAGACAAGGCCAGGATTGAGATGCAGTGGTGGTTAGATCATTTGAAGGTCTGGATCAGGAGTGCCATTTTTGGTGCTACCTTCGACTAGTAATAGAATTGAATGCCTGCCTTTGGGACTAGGGACTTCAATGTGGAGTTATTTCCACCAGAGGAAAGTGGTCAGAAGAAGAATTAAAGCAAACACAAAGGCCAAAAGGGCAGACAAATAACCTTTAATGGGGCCCATTGCAAGTGCTTCCTGGCCCAGACATAAAACAAACAAGACATCTGATAGTTTAACCTTTAACGGGTCCCTAATATGGGTGCAATACCAGGCCACAAACTTGTCCAAGTGACCGCAGTAGATAGACTTTGTAGAAGGACACCTGGCAGCAAGGATGGCATTCACAACTTTGACAGGAGGATCAAATGCAACCAACTGTCGCCTCTCCATCTCTAAGCAAGGAGGTGTCGCTTGCACAGGTTCAGGTGCAGGACCCTGCCCTCTTGCTGAGAAAAGCGATCCTCCAGAAAAGGCAGCCTGATCTGAGGACAGATGCTCATGTCCAGAAGTTCTAGATACTACACTATTCTGGCCCAATGCGGAGGCACTAGGATGACTTTGTGCTCGATTGTCCCTGATCTTCTTCAGAACCCCAGAAAGGAGAGTCAAAAGTGGAATGCTGTAAATGAGTGCCGTGCGGCACTCTAGCTGAAAGGCATCTCCGAGAGACTGCCTTTGTGGAATCTCCAACGCACAAAGGTTTTGATTCTGCAATTTCGACAGTCGTGAAAAGATCTAGCCAGGGTAATTCCCCATTGCTGGAAGATGGCCTGTCCCACCTGAGGATATATCCTCCACTTATGATCTGCCATGCACTGCTGGCTGAGTCAGTCTGCCCTGTTGTTAAATGATCCTGCAAAGTGATTCACGACCAGAGAAATGCCTTGAAGCTCTACTCGGCTCCAGAGATGAAGAGTCTTTTGACACACGACCCAGAACCCCACACTACCCTGCTTGTTGCAGTACCACATGGCGGTGGTCTTGTCTGTGAAGAACTGACCTGGCCTCCATTTGATGGGCAGTAGGAAGGCTATTAGCATCAGGCGAATGGTCCGCAACTCCAACAGGTTGATGTGGAGTCCTCTGATCTCCACCCCTCCCAGATGACCTCCCCAGGCCAGCAGAGATGCATCCATCACCTCTGGGTGGAGCAGGGAGAGGGGTCTGCAGCTGATCCAATTGCAGTCAACCAGCCTCCACTGCAGATCTTTTGCAATCGGTTCCTGTGGTTATTGACCCAGTGAGACTTCAGGTTCCCCTGTAGAGTCTGCATATGCTATCTAGCATAGTCAACAAGCAGTATGCAGGAGGCCAAGATGCATCAGAGCCACTCTTGCTGAGGCCCAGGACGAAGGCTGAAACATCGGGAAAATAGCAGGAATGTCCTGGATTTGTTGTCATGCAGACAAGGCTTAAAACTGCACTGTATCCAGAATGGATTCAATGAAAGGGAGCCTTTGCGACGGAGTCAGGTGTGACTTCGGCATGTCGATAGGGAACTCTGTAGATGTCTGAAGGTTTTCTGCCATCTGGAGGTGGTCTATGACTGACTGTGGTAAGCCGGTCTTCAATAGCCATTCATGGAGGTAGGGGAAAGCAGCAGTGACAAACCTCCAAAGGTTTGCTGCAACCTCCACAATCTCTTTCGTGAACACCCAGGGGCACTGTTGAGGATGAAGAGGACCACTGCAAACTGAAAATGCTCCTATACTACTGTGAACTGCAGGTAGCGTCTTTAACTGCAGGACGGGTACATGAAAGTGGGTGTCCTGAATGAACAGAGCCCCCATCCAGTGGCATGAATCCAGGGCAGACAGACTCAGGGCCAACTTAAAATAGTCCTTCAGCAAAAAAAAGAGTTCAAAGGGGGGAAATCTGAAAAAGGACGAAGTCTTCCATGTAGGAGAGTAGGATCTGCTTCACATGGGTACCCCCACTTTTTGCTGATGCTTCACTGTTTTTCGACATTAGTCTGGCTGGGGCCCTGCTAATCAGAACCCCAGCCTAGCTGCTTCCTCTCTAAAATGGTTTCCATGTGCCTTAGGCACATCACTGATTGGAATCTGGAGTGCCCTTATAAGTCCCTAGTATATGGTATACTATGTACCAAGGGCATAGGTACCTCAGAGGCCTGCCAGGGGCTGCAGCATGTATTATGCCACCCCTGGAAGGCCATCCAAACTGACACCACAGGTCTGCTACTGCAGCCTGGGTAAGGTGGTGCATGCACTCCTTACTGTGATATAGGTTACCTATATCACTAAATACATACACACATATAAACCTAGAAGTCACTCCTAAGGCAGGCCTTATCAATCCTAAAGGCAGAGTGCATGGTTCCTATGTGAGAGGGTGCCCCTGCATGAGCAGGGCCCCTCTGCAGCGTTCGGAGACCCTTCTCTGATGCTGTTTGTAGTGCAGCCTGACCATATACTCTTAAGCGCATTATAACCTCGCGTTAAATGCTAACTTTGGAATGGCTGCACCTAAACATGTCGTGTTTGGTGTCAAACATCTTGGAATACTACCCCCGCCAATTCTGGCGGCGGGGGTAGCATTCCACCCTTCTAGAGGGAAAGACATGTTAACTCTGGCTAGCCCGGTAACTTCTTTCCAAAGCCCTGGCATCACAAAATGGATGCTGCTGCCACAGACACGAAGTCTGGCCTCCTGCTGCTGGACGAAACTCCGGCAGGGAGGCCTCGACAATAGGTTTCCTGTCCCAGGGAGGTGTGACCACCTCCCCAGACAGGATAATGTGTATTGGGGCTGGGCGGGAGCACTTTCGGGTGCTTTGAAGTCCTGCACTGGGGGCACATTTGGTGTCCCTGTGCATACCCCAGTTCAAACCGGATCAGGGGCTTGCAGCCCCTGCTTTGCGCGAACTGGACAAAGGGAAAGGGGTGTAGCCACCCTCTGCCCTGACCCACCCATAGGTGGGGCCACAGAGTAGTCCAACCCTATCCTTAGTATAAGTATAGGAACCCAGTCCTTAGGACTTTAGATTATCCCTGGACAAAACTCTGAAACAGAATCCTGGACCTTCGACGCTCTACTCACGATTAGAGGACAGAAGAATCTCCCTTGGGGTCAAGGAGTGACTCCCCTGCTTGGCAGGCACCAAAGAAGCATCTGTCCGGTTCGCATTTCTGAAGCTCCCGTCGGACGCCGAAGTCATCGCATCACCAGAGGTGGATTCTCAGACTTCCCGAGGCTACCCCTGAGTCCCCAGCAAAGCTGAGGCCCGTGGCTATCATGGGTGACTTGAGACCGTGACCCCTGGACACCGAGCACATTTGCAAGTGCATCCTCTTCTGGGTCTCCCCAAGTCGTGCTTTGGGCTCCGAGTAGCCCTAGCCTCCAGCACCAACTGCACCGAAGATCACTGGCCTCCACTCCACGAGTGTCCTGTGAGCCAGATCCACGTGCGACGTCTCGAGGCTCCTTCACGGTCGCTAGCCCGTTGGCTAGTAGCCCTAACGAAGGCCAATCTTTTTCTAACTTGGCATCCTGGTTGCTCCAGGCCTGCCCTCACTTACCCTCGCGGGGTGAGTTCCCCAGACCTTGCTGGTCTGCACCATCGACGATCTTCCTCTGCATCGAGACTTGCCGTTGCCAAGGCTTGTTGGGTCCAATCCGGTCGCCGACACCTCAGCACTCGACAGACATCGTGTACCAGCCCGAATCCTGCTCCTGGTCGCCGACAACGCCTCCTGGACCTCGTGGCTGAAGAGTCAAGACGACCGTCAACGCACCTGAAGCACTCGACATCGGTGGGCATCTGTCCATCGCCTTCCTGGTCACTGGCTAGTGACCCAGACTCTGTCCCCTCTGCTTTCAGGTTCTTCAGAACTCCGATCCACTCTTGGATCCACCCGGACACTTTTCACTTGGTCGCCAGCAGCACTTTGCAGCAGATCGCCATTCAAATCGACGACGAAACCCGACCCCGAAAGGCACCTATGCACCCGACTTCCCTGGGTGAGGTAACACGAGTACTCTGGTGCTCCCGTGGGTAGAGACTCTTCAAAGTCCTAGATCTCAAAGGGTTTGCTCCAAGTCCTCCTTTAAGTGTCCCTTTTCTCTAATTTCCCGATCACGACTTTCTCCATAGAAGTCAACGGCATATCGCGGTTGTGTATTTACACTGCACGCGTCCCCCGTGGGTCCCCTGTGTCACTACCTTGGGTGGTTCTGTGTGGTCCAAGCACTTCTAGAGGCTCTAGGCCTAGTGTCTAGTTCAGTCGTGGTTCTTATACCACTTTATTGGTATATGGTTTGGTACGCCCTAGGGCCCAAACGTGTATTTGTGCTATTACTGTGTTTAAATAACTTCTAACATATGTACTTCGAACTCTAGCCTCATAAAGAGACTAGAGGGGTGTGTTTAGCAATAAATACATATATTTTGAATATATACCTGGTGTGGTGCTCTTTCATTTGATCACTCAAGAGATTATAGACTGGTAAAACAAGCTGCTTTACATTCCTTCAAGACTTAGCCTGAAGGCTGCTCTCCATAGCTACCACTAGGATAGCTTTCAATAAGGTTGTCTTTAACCTATCTCCAATAAGGGGTTGTTTGGACTGGTGCAAGGTGCCCACTATAATTAGTGGACAGCATATGCCAGGCCAACTTCTCACATTCCATCTTTCTTTGGCATGAAGAAATAGCAGGAGTAACAGCGAGTCCCTATTTTCAGGTCTGGAAACACCACTATTGCTCCTTTGGCCAAGTGAGCCTGGACTCCTTGAAGCAAGATGAAGAGGTGCTGATTGGAGGGGTGGTGGGTACAGCATCATTGAACGATCTGAAGGGCCCATCTGTTGGATGTTATATTTTGCCACCCTTGAAGGAAATATCTTCTCCTGCCTCCCACATGGTGGTGGTGTGCCACCAAGGGTGAACTAAAGTAGTTTGGAGGCTGCTGCTGTAACAGGGGGCTGGGAAGTTGGTGGCCCGGACGTTGTCTGCTTGATCACAGTCCTCGAAAGAAGAAGGATGTCTGTTGCGTGGGCTGTAATCCTTGGCGTTGCCAGTGCGACAAACCTCTGAAGTAGTAGAAGCTGCCAGGAAATTGCCTAGCATGAGTAGAAAGGCCCAAGGAATGTGCCGTGTCCTGGCTCCCTTTAAAGTGTTCCAGTGCAGAATCAGACTTCTTGCAAAACACACGAGACCCGTCGAAAAGGTATAATAATAAGTGACGCCTGCATGTCGCCAGAGAAGCCAGTGGATCTTATCCATTCCAAACAGCAAATCACCTGCTAGTTCCAACCACTCTGTCCCAGCAGTCAGTGGCCAGTCCAGACAGTGTCACATATTTTGCCGCATCCTGACCATTCTGGATGGTTTGAGCCAGGGAGGCTCGACATTTTTAAGGGACTGCTGTCAAGATCTTGTGGACTATGTCCCAGAGGTCAAGGGAATATCCTCCTAATAAACAGCTGGTCTTGGCCACCCGCAGAACTAGGCTAGTCATTAAAAACATTTGTTTTACCCAACTGTCTCAATTCTCTTCAACTCTGTCGTAGCAAAAGATTTAAGGTTTACCATACTGGTGGAACGTTGGACCACCAGACTTTCTGACATGCGCTGTTGCTTTACAAATATCAGGATCATCAGGCGCGGGTGTGTGGCGCTTGGCTATCTGCCTGTTCATTGGTGGGAAAGTGCAAGGCTTAGCCCAGGTGCCTGGCAATGGCTATGGAGGTACAAACACTTTAGTCAGAACATTTGTCTTGACTTCAATAGAAAGAAGTTGTAAATCCAATACCTCTGCTGTGCTGTGTATCACCACAGCAAAGGATGCACTTTCCTCCTTTGACGGACTATGGAACAAACCAATCCAGTATGTGTGGGAGTGTCCAACCCCCTGGTCTCCTGTAAACCCATATAAAAGTTATCATAATCATAGTGTGGGGGTTAAAGCACCCCCATCATCCCCACCATCAACTCCGAAGGGTGGCTGACTCTGGTCAGAGTCAGAACCGAAAAGCTGGTAGAGTGCTGGTGGGCAGCTTCGTGGTAGAAGCATTGTTCCAGGACAGGGTGCATCGGGGTGGATTCGGGATGTACATCTGTCAAGACCAGGACAAGCTTGGCTCCGAATTGGAGACAAGTAGTGGTATGGAGCCCTTCTTTGGTATCAGGACCAGCATCGATGTCAAAGGGACCTGCATGGATATTCATGCCAGAGTCAAAATCAGCATCAAAGCCAGTGCGGAACCTGAGACGGATTCAGGAGGCATAGAGACTGTGCCGAGATAGAACCGCTGGCAGGAACCTGACTGGAGGCCTCCGCCGATCTTTCGACCCAAAGGCGTGCCAGACAAAGCTGAAGGCCCCATGACCTCTTTAATGGCCTCTACCTGTTGCGACATTGCCAACTGCCTGAGAAACTCTAGGTGCATCGGGATCAGCTGCAGAATCCATTCCTTTGTGGGGAACAAGGGACTGAGAGGCACCCTGACATCCTTGCGACATCTCTGGCAAAGAGTGGGGGGGGGGGACTTGGACAAATCCTGCTTAGGCGTCTTGTGCTTCTGCTTCAACTTACCGGAAGACTTGGACTGCAATGAGAACCTGTTGCAGGAATTGCTTCAAGAGTGGGAGCGTGTCTGTGCCCTAGTCTTTGAGTGGAAGCGGGCATTGCAAGATTACATACAGTTCTCAATGATGTACAAGTTCCCCTCACATTCCTTGATTGCCTTAGAAGTAATGAGGGCCCATCTTTGCATTATTTGGAGTCATGCCTCAAACCCAAAAACCAGAGGCATTCCTTGGGTGGGTCTGTCACAGACATTTGCTTGCGACAGTCCTGATGAGACTTAAACCCTGTAGTTTTAGGAGGGCACATGTTCCCTTGCACACTGGTTTTTGCACAAAATGTAGAGATAAAACTTGTCAACTGATGACAAAAAGTGGGACAAGATCTGGATCTCATATAAAGCTCATCAAAAAAGGAACTGAAATTAGAGTGCAGAGGTGGTGCTTATATCTGGCTCCGTTTGCCACTTCCAGGACAGAATGTAATCAGCATGGTATCACATACTGGTATGTAGGAGCAATGCCATTTAAAATTTTCTGAACTTTGGGATATTCTAAAGATGAGGAATCTGTAGTTAGAAACATCCATCAGAAATGATCTTATTATTTTATTAATTTTTAGGCCTCTATCACTCAAAATCTGCTTGAAAAAGGGACAAGTTGGAAAATTGAAAAGGAGACAAATAAAGAAGTGAGCGAAGATGCTATATACATTTTTGAAAATACCAGGCCATGTGTAAACACATACTCAGAACTTAGATCTGCCTGTAATGCTCCTGGATTTTTTTAGCTAATTTGAAAGCTGCTGTACTGATGAAAGCAGTCTACTACCACCATGTTCTCGAAGTGCTCTTGGGGAAGATGAAACTAAAATACTACAGAGAAGGGCCACATGAAAAGCCTGTCAGAAACCGACATCATAATCCCAACGGCAGAAACGCCGTCCTCAGGGATTATGTTGGGGCCTCCGACTGGCCGATGTGCTCCTTGAGCCCGTCGGAATCCAGCCGGAATGACCAGCCAATTTAAATTCCGACCGCCTACATTGTTATTAGGCAGTCAGAATTTAAACCAGAGATGTTGGTTTCATAATTGGCCCCTTAGTCTTTTAAGTCCCAATCAAGGACAAAAGTTCACTTCTAAAGCCCACAATGACATCAGGGAAGGGTGTGAGGCAGAGGCCGACAGCAAGTTCCAGTACGGGTCCAGGTGCCTCTAGTCAGCTGGGTACTTCAAGGAAAGGGCATCTTGTTGTCTCCCTGTAACCACACAGTTGGTCAGCAAACTGACCCTTGGAGTCCGATTCATTATTCTCGGAACAAGAGGGAGCAGGTCCAATCCTTCAGGGCTCCTCTCAGGTCACAAACAGCAGGTCCAGTCACTCTTCTGGCCTTCCGTAGGCCCAGAAAGTGTTCTCAAGTCTGGGCCTGAAGGCTACACATTGTCTGGAACCAACTAGATGGAAGGGGTGACTCCTGGGCATGCCCCAACCAATGTGGAAAGAATTCCTGGGGCAAATCCTACCCACTTTTTCAGTAGTTACTGTTTGATTCACTGCAAACAGGCCGAAAATGCCATGTGTTACAGCATTCTGAAAATGGCGAAAGTCTTGGGGCAGCACTACATTTGGGCTCTGAGGGCTGTGGTGAATGTATGTGGGGGGAGTATACTATGGTAATCCTAGCATTCTCCCACATTTAACACTACAATCCAGTTTGAGGCAGGTACTCTACCCACAACAAACCAAGAGACAGACGTCTGTTTGTACAAAAGCAGGGTCCTCCAGAAATTGAACAGTAGATACACAAGAATTGTCTTGCCAGCCTGTTCTCTCCGTTTTAAGTGTGTCCCAAGTGTTACATATGGCTCAAGCAGGATTTGACACCGTGTCATCAAAAAGGATGCCCCCTACCGCCCCCCTGCATATTCTGTGCAGTTCAAAGGAGTCATCTTTGCCCATTCAGGTCAGCCTATTGTTCACTCCTGGGAGGCATTTCATACCTTTTTCACACCTATTCAAGGATGGACACAGGCTGATAGTTATTGAAATATGCTAATCAGTCTGCTTACGGTTCAGACAGGTAAAGGGTAACTTTCTAAAAGTTACTTTGCCTTAATATTTATTAAAAATCTAACTTCACCACTGATTTGGATTTTTAATAACTAATAAAAATAGTTGTTTAATAAGTTTTTCTAGCTGGTCTCATTCTAGAGATACAGTAGTATTTTAATTTGTACTCTGGTTTTCTACAATTGACAGCCAGGCCTCACAGTGAAAATATATTTTAGGGCCTTGTCACAATAGGAACATGTCAGTATTATTTTTCTACATGTCCCACTTTTAAATTAAATACATACTACCTTGTGTGATACAAAGCTCACATAGAGTGACTTTCTAATATTTAAACGGGAAGTTTTTACCGGTCAAAATGATTTATTTTGACAGGTCGTAGTGTATGTAACACTGCAACAGTCTACACAGAGTAGGCCGGAAGCCATGTTTGCAATGCCACAATAGTGGATGGCACAATAGGTGCTAAATTTCACAAGTGGCAGTTAACTTCTAGGCGCTGGGTACTCTTTCTACACCATATACTTGGGACTTACAGGCAAGTTAAATGTGTCAATTAGGAATAGGCCAATTTATCCATGGATAAATGGGGGCACTTATACTATTAGTAAGCAGGGGTAAAGTGCACAGAGTTGTAAAGCCAGGAAAAATATAGGATCCAGCAAAAGAGGCAAAATCTTGAGTGACCACACAGAAAAGCCAGATTTCCTAAAGTGCATTAATTATACTGTGTCTAAATATGGGGATGATATTTTGGCATATCTAAGAGACACTTTGGCTTCTGTTCCACACCTACAGTTTTCAAACTATATGGAGAACTATTAAGTCTCTCTACTAACTGGTCCAAGTCTCCAATTTTCCCATTGAGGTTATGGGCCCATTCTGGTGAGGAAAGATCCCCCTTGATGGGGCTGCAATGAAAGACAACTGATTTAAATTAATTTGATATTAGATTTGCACATCGGGCATATACATTATACTAAACGTATGCCAAGTGTTGGGCAGGATACATGAGGCTGTGTCTTTCCGTCTAGATTACCACTTTTCATGATGGATAGGATACCAGGGGTTGACCTGCCTATTCCAACAGATTTTATTATTTGAACTAGACACAATACTTTCATTCCTGATAATGTCTGATACCCGCCTAGGGCTAAACCACAGAGACTAAAATCATTATACGAGAAGGGCGAACTTGGATTCCCTACATGAAATGTTGTTACTTCCCATCTCAGATTCAACATTTATCAGAAAGACTTAATGTGACCCCTGGGAGGGAACGCAGACTACTATACTGTTGTCGCAGCAACATGAACATAAAATGTGTTTCTCTTTCTGATGACAAGGAGGCAGTGGGCCTCACATTTGGTGTCTCATATGTCACAAACATGGTCCTGGTTATCAAGGTCAGTGGTTAAAAGTACTCTTTGCTTCTTAGCCCTGCCACTGCGGGGACCTCCACGAGTTCTGCAATTTATATCCAAAAGCCAGGGCAGCTGGTCGGATAGAAAATTGATGTAAAAAGATTTAAAGGAAGAGAGATCTATAGGAAAGAGAATCTGTGTACTTTGAAGATGCAGAGATGGGGGCTGGGGTGGGCCATCTTATATTGTATGCCAAGCTATCCAGGGTGAAGCATGCCACAAGGAAAGGGTTCTTGGGTAGTCGGTCTGAATCCAGTGTCCTCCTAAAGCTATTGTCATTGACATAGAGTGGTTACCCTTTGTCAACATTATGTAGGGCACTTTGTGGGAGTCACTTGAGACAAGAGTTACCTATTAGAGCTAAGTGGGACGGGCACTGTGAAACATGCCTCACAGACAGGAAATGTACTGAGACATTGCTCTATGTTCATGGGGGCATTGTGCAATCCTGATTCCATCTGATATACTTTAAATATATCCATAGATCAAGCTACCCAAGTGCAGTAAATATTTCCTATTCTCTCAGGAAGTTGGCCACGGTGTCATATGACAGAGGACGACCTACCTCACATAACCTGGACAAGTAGGACCACTCAAGCCTTTTGGAAACAAGTGGTTGTTCTACTGCAGGAAGGGCAGCATGTTTACTCTGACTATGATACAATGAATACTGGGCCTCCATCCTTGTCGGAAAATGAAGCAACAGCAGTACCAAATGGTGGAGCACGGTATCCTGCTGGCATAAAAATGACTGCAGTGGATGAGATGCAGAGCGACAGGCCCATTTTTACCACAAGCTGAAAGATTTGAACACATGATTACGGGCAGAGAAAAAGTGCATGACTCCGGTCTATACCGAACCCAAACTTGGGAGAAGATTTAGATGGATTGAGAGATGTGTGTAAAATTGTGTGCCAGCTGCAAAAGCTGTTTCTGATTAATGAGACTGCTGGCTCCACTGACAGTTTCCCAATAAGCTGCAATCAGTTTTTGATTATAGTATGTATCTTGACCCACATGAAGATGTAAATCATGAGATTCTTCTGCTAGCTGCACTTGTGTGACTGTACTGTAAAGGTTGCCACTTTATGATTTTACTATGTAAAAGAATAAGACTAGATTTCCCTTGTTCCTTGGTCAAACAGATAGCTTACGCAGAGCATGGAAAATGAGCAAGGTGCTCGCTGCCAGCCGCCCCCGCCTTGTAGGGGTTGATCAGTACGGGCACTGCTCCAGACCTTCCAGAAACCCCAGATCGGTCATTTGTATACCTAGAGGACCCCAACATAGTTCTGAAAGGTAAAGGAATAACACAGAGTATAAAAGCAATTATCAAACTATTTAGCAGCAAATAAGCATAGGCAAATACTAAAAACGGATAATAGAAAGTATCTAGCACTTTTGAAAGGAAGTGACAAACGGCATTATATTAGCTGCTGATCTGCTAAAATGTACCAAAATGCCTCAAATACCGGTCTTCTGTCTATCTAGGAAAAGTGTATTTGGTAATGTCCAAGACACCCCTTATGGATCACGAACTATGCTTGGGAGCAGCATCGTTATTGAGTCCTGTTTTTTTTTTAGGCAGTCCCTTAAACCACAGTTGGGAAGCCTTTTATATTTTAAGTATCAAACCATGCCTTACAGTCACTAGCCAATAAATCAAAGGTGCATTCTGAGCATGCCCCTTTACTTGCCAGGGATTTGGTAAGCTGTCTGATGAACTGTGCATTCTTGCATATTGAGTAGTCCTACCATCCCTGTTGAAGTTCAGGAGCATCTATGCAAAATTGGTGGGAGAATGAATTGCTTAAAACAAAATGGAAGCAGAAGACTTGTGATGAAAGAATAACTAAGGAGACCCGTTAATTAAGTTGAAGCTCAACTCCTTCTTGCTATACTGGAATCAGCAGGATCATACCAATATATACATCCATTCATACTTAGGTGGTATAAAACTTTCTAACCAAAAACTTCATAAATTTACCTTAGTGATTAAAATAAATCTTCTCTTATATTGATTAAAACCAAACTTCATAGAGTAGCTTTCACTTTCAATACTATTTTACTAGGCATCATCATGGTGGGACATGGCCCTTCTGAATTTTAAATGGAATGGGCGATAGCAATAGCCTATGAGTACAGAGGCCATATCTGTAACCCAAATTCTGCCAGCAATCAAGAAATTACCCCCCATTCTACCAGGCATGGGTTTATTACCTGAGAAAATGGCATTGTGTGCAGCCCTAACCAGCAGGACTTCAGTAGGACACAGTCTGAATGAACAAGTTACTTACCTTCGGTAACGATATATCTGTAAGAAACATAAGTTAGTTATAGATTCCTTACCTTAGAATTACCCCCAGGCCTCAGACTGGATCCGGAAAGTTTTGTCAGCAGTACCTCTGTGCGTCGAAAGGTGGCGTCGGTCAGCTCCACGTCAGTCGTTGGCGTCGTGGTCACCGGGATGACGTTGCGGTAGCTACTTAGACCCCACCCTCGCGCGCTGACGTCAGTTCTGTACACGACTTTCCGCGCCAGAAACGCAGAGCCATGCAAGACACTGACCACTGGTGCACAAAACTAGGGCCCTGAAAGGATGTCCTTAACCCTAGAAGTCAGTTCGCAGAACGGGGAGGATGGGTGGGGCGGTAAGGAATCTATAACTAACCTATGTTTCTTACAAATATATCGTTACCGAAGGTAAGTAACTTGTTCATCTGAAAGAAACAGTTAGTTATAGATTCCTTACCTTAGAATAGATACCCCAGCAATACCAACCCCAGAGGTGGGTCTGCGAACCACGTTCACACCAGAAAGTCCTGGAGAACAGAACGGCCAAAGAAGCTGTCTCTCCGGACTTGGCTGTCCAGGCAGTAGTGTTTAGTGAACGTGTGCAAGGATGCCCACGTCGCTGCCTGGCAAATGTCATTCAGAAGGACTCCTCGGCCCAAAGCAGTAGTGGCTGCCGTCGCCCTAGTGGAATGGGCACGCAGCCCCACAGGAGGCTCCTTTTTAGCTAGAGAATAGCAGGCTTTAATACACAAAACGACCCATCTAGAAATGGTCCGCTTGTGTACGGCCCGACCTTTCTTGGCGCCCACGTAGCCAACAAAGAGCTGGTCATCCACCCGGAACTGTCTGGTGAGATTCCAGATAGAAGGAGAGCGCACGTTTTGGGTCCAGACGGTGGAGCGTTTCTTCCTCTTTCAAAGGATGCGGAGGCGGAAAGAAGGTGGGCAAAGTGATGGTTTGCCCAATATGAAAGGAGGTGACCACCTTGGGAAGGAAGGATGGACGAGTTTTTAGGACAACCTTGTCTGGATGTACAGCCAGAAAAGGAGGTTTGGATGAAAGAGCCTGGAGCTCACTCACTCTTCTGGCAGATGTGATGGCCACCAGGAATGCAGTCTTAAGAGTCTGAGAGGACAGTTGTGAAGTGGCTCAAAGGGAGCGCACATAAATTGGTCAAGACCAGATTCAAGTCCCACTCAGGCATTACGAAGGGTATAGGAGGAAAGAGATGAGTAATGCCTTTTAAGAAACGATTTACAACCGGAGACTTGAAGAGAGAAGGCTGCTCAGGAAGCCTAAGAAAGGCAGAAATGGCCGAGAGATAGCCCTTTATAGTGCCCGGAGCAGAGCCCTCCTGGGCCAAAGAAAGGAGGAACAAGAGAACCTCAGAAAGGGGGGCAGAAAGGGGATCCACAGCCTTTGCTGTGCACCATGCCACAAATTTGTTCCATCGGCAGGCGTATACCGTCTTAGTGGAGGGACGCCTGGCTGCCAAGATTGCATCACAGACTTCAGGAGGCAAGTCAAATGACGTCAACTGCCACCGCTCAATCTCCACGCAATGAGGTGGAGGCTGGACAGGTTCGGGTGGAGGACCGTCCCCTGCTGCTGCGACAGAAGATCCTCCCGAAGAGGCAGTCGGATCGGAGGATCGATGGCCATGTTGAGTAGCTCGGGATACCAGACTCTTCGTGCCCAATCCAGCGCCACAAGAATGGCTTGGGCCCGGTCGCGCTTGATCTTCTTCAGCACTCTGGGCAGAAGTGGTATAGGCGGAAAGGCGTACAACAGGCCGCAACTCCACTCGCGACGAAAAGGATCGCCTAGCGAATGCCGCCTTGGAAATTCCAACGCGCAGAATTGCTGACATTGCGCGTTCTCTTCGGTGGCGAATAGATCTAACCAAGGCTCTCCTTACTGTTGAAAGAGACCTTGCACCACCTCCGAGTGAAGACGCCATTCGTGATCCATCATGCACCTGCGGCTGAGTTCGTCCGCCCTGGCATTCAGAGAACCTGCCAGGTGTTGAACCACCAGGGATATGCCCTGATGTTTCAGCCATGTCCAGAGGCGGAGGGCCTCTTGACATAGGGTCCACGACCTCACCCCGCCTTGTTTGTTGCAGTACCACATGGCGGTGGTGTTGTCCGTGAACACCTGCACTACTCTTCCCCAGACAGAGGGAAGAAATGCTTTCAGTGCAAGACGGATCGCCCGCAGCTCCAGAAGGTTGATGTGGAGCCCGGACTCCGCCGGAGACCAGAGGCCTCTGATCTCCGCCTCCCCCATGTGGCCGCCCCATCCCAGAAGTGATGCATCGGTCACCACCGTGAACTCTGGTTGAGGAAGGGAGAGGGATCTGCCGCTGACCCAAAGCTGGTTCGTGAGCCACCACTGCAATTGGTGTGCAGTGCCCTCTGAGATCTGGATGCAATCGGACAGATTTCCCTCATGTTGCGCCCACTGGAACTTCAGGTCCCACTGCAGAGCCCGCATATGCCATCTGGCATGATGCACCAGCAGGATGCAGGAGGCTATCAGGCCCAGCAGTCGGAGGGTCATCCTGACCGAAACCCGGGATAAGGGCTGAAAGATCGGAATCATAGCCCGAATATTCCAGACTCGCTGCTCGGGAGGATAGACCCAAAACCGCGTTGTGTCCAGAACTGCTCCGATAAAGAGGAGCTTCTGAGAGGGAATCAGGTGCGACTGGAGGTACCGCTGTCTCCAGATCTGCGTTTGCCGAGTTGTGCAAACCTAGGAAGAGCATGTCACAAATTTGCTTAAGAAAGAAGATAAAAGGTGATGGATAAGGTGTGTTGGTGATGTCTCAGAGCACAGCCTTCTGTAGGACCAGTTTTCCAGTACCCCCATAGTAAAGGCAGCCGGAACCTTCAGAAGTCCCAATCGCTGAAGCTCGGGACAGTTAACCATGTATCTCTGATATGCGGGCTTTCTCCATGAGCACGGGCAGGCGTGTCTGAGGTGAGGGCACTGTTCAGAGATGGAACATTACTCACCCACACAGATTTCATACACGACCAGGGGCTCACAGAGGTGCTCTTTATGGTACATGCCAGCCTGGTGCGATACATCAAGCGACATTGGTCATCGGATGGGACCGAACCTGACATGAATTACCTAGTTCATTCACCACTCTTGATGGGGACTGGCAGACACTTGATTCGCTGGTTGTATCGTAGTATCCGCTCACACCAACCCTCACCTCTTTTACCAGTGCAACGCAACTGGGAGAGAGATATTAACAGAACACTCCTAGACAAAGAGTGGAAGACTATATTAGAATACCCCAAGTGGGTATCCCGCAACTCACAACTCAAATTCATACAATACATGGTAAAGCAGCGTGCATACCTCACACCGCAAAAGTTACACTCCATTTTCCCCAACACTACAGCGGCATATCCCAGATGCCCCAAACAAGATGCCGATTTGCTTTACCCCCGTCGCCAGGGAGGGTCTTACGTAGTATTAGGCTTAGTTAAATGTTATGTTTCTAAAGCCGGGTTGAACTATTACAGATAACCACGACTGTACCAACATGGCACCTGTCACTATGTACTCACTGCTGTATAAGACGCTGACTCTGACTCATTTCCGATACATTGTTATAAAATGTGTCCCAAAGAAATCACTGATGATGTATATGTATGTTATTACATGGAATGATGTGTTTTGAAAACCCGATAAAATTGGTTACAATTTTTTTTAAATCTTGAATAATAGAAATAAAGCAAATGAAAAAGCAAGCACCTGATAGCTTTCCCTGCATTCTGGGCATATTTATTTTTCATGCAGAAGCAAACAGATTAATCTGTGGACTGTGCTACGAAAACTGTACTTTTTATGAGACAGCATCACGCACTGTGATGAACCCACGTGGGTATATTTTTTCTTCATATTGCATTGATAGAAGCTACATGGCATAACCACAACCACCAGTACATGAATGGTGACAAAATCATCTCTCTGTCGAGTCTCTTTGAGACAATGGCCTTTAATGAGCAGGTCCATGCCCCAACACTCATAAGGCTTTTATAAGATGACTTTTATGGTTCTACCTACTAGAAATAAAAAACACAAATGCTTTTTCTTTACTACAAGACAGGCTCCAAGCTCTAAGCATGATATGGTATGCTCAGTCTTCCATCAGGCTGAAGAAACTATTGAAGAACTATTGTATGTAAGAGTAACAATGAGAATGCAAGGTCCTGTACTTTCAATATAATCCATGATTTGAAATAATGCCAGCAAGCAGCAGCACCATTTCTGAAGGGAAACGGGCATTTGTCTAATTGTGGTTACAGAAGTGAATAGAAGGTGCTTTTGGGCTCCGGTTATTTGAATAGACTATGGTTCTGATGTCTTGTATGCCACAGTTAATTATCTACTTCTCTTTCCTTTTGGCTCACTGATCTTTGGATCATTTCAAGTTTATTTTGATGTGGAATCAGGGAAAATGTATGCCTACCCAAGTACAGATTGTTTTTTCATAGCGATGTGTCTCTCCAATGAGTAAGTGCCAGGGTTTTTGTCTGCTCTTTCTTTTTTCATCATCAAGAAATCTAGAATGAGGAGATATCATTTTTTGACTGGTCCCAGACAAAACCACTTCATGTGGAGTCCTATGGAACTGTCTAGCTTCCAACAAAGGATCCCCTTTTCTGTTTGGGAAAAGTCTTTAGTGTCTGAGTTTTGCCTCTGGTGGTTTCTGAAGTCTCCCAGTTTGTGCCAGATGGTGCTTGTAACCTAGCCAGTTTAGGTGAGACTTTCTACTGCATCTCCTGGTGCAGGTGTTTCCTTCTGAACTTCGGAGATTCTAAATGCTCTTGTGAGATGGAGACCTTTTGCAGATAGGATTCTTCTGTTGAGTGAAACTTGTGGAGCTTCTCTCCTCTAATATTTCCTCTTCTGCTACCTTGTATGTGGTCTACCAATTTTTTGGGGCACTGGATTTTGAGTGTACTTCAGTATCAACATCTGCGTTCTTGTCTCTTGTTTCCCTGGTCTCAGTTTCCTAAATCTGTGTTTTCTTGTTCTCTTCTTCCTGATGAACTTCATTATCATTTCAGGCAAACAGTTAATGGATGGCTCTTCTTGGGAGGTCAGATGGAGTTTCCTTGTCAACTTTAGCTACATGGTATTCTGACTGCTATTACGTCTTTGAATTGGGTTGGTAATCCAACAATTTGGCAGATGCTTTGTTAAATGAAAATATCTGTAGGCTCTACAGACTGTATTTATCCCCCTTCAACTGTTTCATTGTTTGGTTTAAACACTAACCATTCAATGTTGAGCTTTCTGTTGACCTGAAGTTAGTAGTTAGTCGTTTCTTCTTTCACCGAGTGTTGTTCAGAGTAGATGCGTCCTCTCTTACACTTGTCATCTCCAACCACACTTTCTATGCTGCTTTGCCAAGGCCGGGCTTTCATCTTAGCTAATTGTGCTTTACTATGCTGAACTTTCACTTCTCACAGATGAGACTTCATTACTTAGGATAGTTCATTTGACACTTACAGTGCTGTGCATCATCAGATAGCGCTGAACTTGTCTGAGTCCTTCCTAAGCCCCATCCATGCATTTTTGTGGCATGCCTCAACAACATAACTCAAACAGAATCTACATGCTCAAGGAAGTCATTGCTTCTTTCTGCCACTCTCCACTGGTCAGTCTTAGAAATAATATGTCTCCTTGACAGATGTTCCAAAGAGCCCATTTCAATCCATGTCCTTCATAGGTAGGGTCTATAGGAGCGTAAACCTGTTAAACTGGTTGGAAAGAATGGCACCTTCCACTTTCACACCAATATATAGACAGATTAATAAAAAGAGAAATTTGTCTGAAAAGACCTTCAATATTTTTAACATAAATGTAAAACATTGATGAAGTAAATTTAGTTACCTGTTATGGCACACACAAGTGAAGGGAGTCTGGCCCCATCTCTTATGAACTGTTCATAATCTACAAGCAAAACAATAAAAAAAAAAGGTGCATTTATTTTTAAGGCGAACATGAGTTTTTTTGTTTATAAATATCTTGCAGCAACATATAAATCACCAATAAGCTCGAAGGAAGCAGTATTTCATTTCTGACTGCAAATAGGCAATGAAGTAATTTCCATCCTATCAATCCATAATCCAAGTTCCTAGAATACTATGTAGGGACTTTAAGTGTTTCTCTGTTCACTCCATTGCACTCGAGACAAGTTCAAATGAAGTGTCTATTTAACTATTAGGAATACAAAGAAATCATTAAGAGTACCATGTAAATAAAAATGTAAATGTTGTGGTATGAAGCGAGTCAAACAATCCTAGAACATCCTGCAAATCGCAACAGTCAATTGCAAGTAATGGTCTTGTAAAATGGGGCCATGGTACACATAATTTACAGTAGACAGCTTATTACATTATTCCTAACGTGAAGCACCACAGAACCCATGCATTGGGCTGACTCCAAACACTGCTCCAACTGATTTTTTTAAAATGACTGTCAAATATCATTTTTTGAATCATTTTCTCTTAATTGTCCAAAGGCTGGTAAGTTTTCAAAGGTTCTTTTCCCACTCTTCTCCAAGTCAGTTCATAAATAAAATCCTTTTCTCTGTTCATGCTGAAGTTTGGACCAAATGCAGCGATCATGTAATTATTAAAAACCTGTTTCCAGCTAAGACAAATAGTCCTAATGGTAAATTCTGCATGGTTTGACACAAAACCTAGTACATCTATATTCACACAGGCAATTTATTATTAACAACCGCCCACAAGTATCACAAATATCTCAGGTGCACATAAGAATTGAAGGTACTCACAAACACGTACCCTAAAACACAGCCACTCAGTGTACCCAACTGAGAAGTCCAAAACTGTTTTCAACCTCCCAAACAATACTTGTCATACGTGTAATGCTAGCTCCACAGTTCCTTACCCAATACTGAAGTTCAACATCATACCCATAGCTTCACAGGTGCATACTGAGGCAATCAAATTCAAGCATCACTCACCAGTATCCTTTCCACCAAACTGGAGAACAATCTATTGGTTAAGTGCTAAAGATGCTCCAAATGGATATTAAGGTACCTTTCAAGAAGCTATCCCTTATTGCATACCAGGAGTCCCTTGTACCCAAAACGAAACAGCCCTTTCCAAAATGGATTTTGCTATTCGTGGAAGGGACTTTTCTTTCCCAAACTAGCTGAACTAGATGCTTGCATGAGGCATTAATGGCTGCCAATAGTTTTTTTTAGAGCTTAGGGTGGGACTGGGTGGCAAAGTATTTTATAGGGTTTTGTGTGGGTAAGTGTTTATAATTGGTAAGGGATTTAGGGGGGTTTAGGGTGGGTATGAGTTTTTGGGTTGCAAGGCAATTTTTAGGGTTCATGGTGTGTATGGGGTTTTGGATGGCAAGGGAATTTTTATGCTTTAGGGTGGGAAGCAATTTTTTGGGGGTGGGTATGGGATTACGGTTTGAGGGTTAAGAGTAAAAAAGATATATATATATTTTTTTAAAACATGTATTACATATACATATATGTATATGTAACAAAAAGTATGTGTTTTACATATATATATATATATTCACTGAAAAAACCATAGGTTTTAGGGACAGTTATAGTTAGTTGGACATTGCACTCGTACAAAACCTGTGAAATTCCCCTGTTATAGTTAGTTCAGCTAACTATAACTCGCGCCCCGCAATGCACTGCTGATGACGTCACATATTACATCACTCATGACATGGTCAGTGACATCACTGATGACATCACTGATGACATCTCAAATGACATCACTGATGACATCATCCAGTGACTGTGTGTTTCTGTAAAGTTTAAATATGTTTAATATATATAGGGAAAGGCGTATTGAAGAATGAGTGGGTGTATAAGTGTCTGAATGGATGATTTAGTACGTGAGTGACTGACTCTACAAGTGAGTGATTAAACGTATCTTACTGAATGCATGGGTTAGTGATTAAACTGTGTGAATGTCTGTATCCGTCTGTTTGTTGGTGTGTAAGTGGATGCATGGATTTGCGAATAGCTACATGAGTGTCTATATGGGTTATTGATTGGTTCTCTGAGTATCTGCATGGCTGCCTGAGTGTTTGTGTGGGTGGGGTGTGTGTGACTCTATACATAGATGTGTGAGTGGGTGATTCACTGGGTGCATGATTTAAAGAGTGCATCTGTGATGGACTGCTTGGGTGGGTGAGTGTGTGGGTATGGGTGTGTTAGTGAGTGAATGTATATCTCAGTGGCACATGTGCGAGTAACTACATATATAAAAGGCAGTATATATGTGTGTTAGAGTATTTAAATGGCTATAAGTGAGAGTGTGTTATTGTGAGAGTGGCTGTATGGATGCGTGTGTGCTTATATCAGTTATTGTATAAGAGCGTAAGAATGTGCTAGTATTTGTATGAGTAAGTGAGCTGGTGTGTGTATAACTGTATAGGTGAGTAAATGGGTGTGTGATTAATTTTTTGCATGACTGACTAGATGTGTGAGTACCTCTATGGATGAGTGGCGGTGTGTGAGTATTTATATAGGTGTATGAGTGCATATGATAGTCCTGTACTGAGTGACTGTAAGTATGAGTGACTGTACAGGTGAGTGAGTGGATGTGTGTGTAGACCTAAGAATCAGTGAGTGGGTATGTAGTTTTTGGTGTTGGAGTGTCTATGGTTTTGAGAATGGCAGTCTGTAATTTAGAGTGGGTGTATCAAAAGTTATATTAGGGTGTGAGAAGATGCATGAAATTATCACATGGATGATGTCATCAGTGATGTCATTTGAGATGTCATCAGTGATGTCATCAGTGATGTCACTGACCATGTCATGAGTGATGTAATATGTGACGTCATCAGCAGTGCATTGCGGGGCGCGAGTTATAGTTAGCTGAACTAACTATAACAGGGGAATTTCACAGGTTTTGTACGAGTGCAATGTCCAACTAACTATAACTGTCCCTAAAACCTATGGTTTTTTCAGTGAATTTCAAAGGTTTTTTAAATGCTAATTTCTAACTATAACGTGTCTGAAACCTATGGTTTTTTCAGTGAATTTCAAAGGTTTTTAAATGCTAATTTCTAACTATAACGTGCCTGAAACCTATGGTTTTTTCAGTGAATTTCAAAGGTTTTTTAAATGCTAATTTCTAACTATAACGTGCCTGAAACCTATGGTTTTTTCAGTGAATTTCAAAGGTTTTTAAATGCTAGTTTCTAACTATGCCAACAGAGGTAGGACATGTGAAGAAAGAAGAAAAAACGCACAGAAAGAAGCAAAAGATGTGCAGAAAGAACCAACAGAGGAGCAGAAAGAGGCCTTGTTGCAAAATCATCCTGTGCCCACAACTTTTTCAGACGGGTACTGGTGGTAACTGACTCTGACTAACCAGAGCCAGTGCGCGTTTGCACAATGGTGAAGGGAGGGGGGGCCTGAGGTGACATGTGTGCAAACGCGCCCCGTGGCACGTTTTAAGTTGGGGGATTAGGTCACCTTGAATCCTGAGAGGACCTGGGGCCCAACTAGCCCCCCAGGTACCTACAGTTAGGACCACAGAGCTGAGTTGCAGAGAGGCGTTCCGAGGCCACGCACCTTTTTTCACCTCTCTGCAACGCAACTCTGTTGTGCTTACTGAAGGTACCTGGTGGGCTAGTTGGCCCCCAGGATTCAAAGGGAATTAACTCCCCAACTTAAAACACACCACAGCGCGTGTTTGCGCACATGTCACCTGAGGCCCCGCCCCCTCCCTTCACCACTGTGCAAACGCGCCCCGTGGCGCGTTTTAAGTTGGGGGATTAGGTCACCTTGAATCCTGAGAGGTACCTGGGGCCCAACTAGCCCACCAGGTACTTCCAGTAAGCACCACAGGCCTGCGTTGCAACGCCTGTAACAAATTGTGCAGTTGTGTTTAGGTAGTGAAGAGGGTCGTGCTGGGGGTAGTGTTTTAGGGTTTAGGGTAGTGCAGTGGTGTTTGTGTAGTGTAGGGGGTCATGCTGGGGGTTGATTTAGGGTTTAGGGTAGTGCAGTGGTGTTTGGGTAGTGTAGGGAGTCGTGCTGGGGGAGTGTTTTAGGGTTTAGGGTAGTACAGTGGTGTTTGGGTAGTGTAGGGGGTCGTGCTGGGGTTAGTGTTTTAGGGTTTTAGGGTTTAGGGTAGTGCAATGGTGTTTGGGTAGTGTAGGGGGTACTGCTGGGGGTAGTGTTTTAGGGTTTAGGGTAGTGCAGTGGTGTTTGGGTAGCATAGGGGGTACTGCTCGGGGTAGTGTTTTATGGTTTAGGGTAGTGCAGTGGTGTTTGGGTAGTGTAGGGGTTCATGCTGGGGGTAGTTTTTAGGGTTTAGGGTAGTGCAGTGGTGTTTGTGTAGTGTAGAAGGTCGTGTTTTAGGGTTTAGGGTAGTGCAGTGGTCTTTGGGTAGTGTAGGGAGTCATGCGGGGGTATTGTTTTAGAGTTTAGGGTAGTGCAGTGGTCTTTGGGTAGTGTAGGGGGTTGTGCGGGGGTAGTGTTTTAGGGATTAGGGTAGTGCATTGGTATTTGGGTAGTGTAGGGGGTCATGCGGGGGTAGTGTTTTAGGGTTTAGGGCAGTGCAGTGGTGTTTAGGTAGTGTAGGGGGTCGTGCTGGGAGGAGTGTTTTAGGGTTTAGGGCAGTGCAGTGGTGTTCGGGTAGTGTAGGGGGTCGTGCTGGGGGAGTGTTTTAGGGTTTAGGGCAGTGCAGTCATGTTCGGGTAGTGTAGGGGGTCGTGCTGGGGGAGTATTTTAGGGTTTAGGGTAGTGCAGTGGTGTTCGGGTAGTGTAGGGGGTCATGCTGGGGGTAGTGTTCTCAGGGTTTAGGGCAGTGCAGTGGTGTTCGGGCAGTGTAGGGGGTCGGTGCTGGGGGTGGTGTTTTAGGGTTTAGGGCAGTGCAGTGGTGTTCGGGCAGTGTAGGGGGTAATGCTGGGGGTGGTGTTTTAGGGTTTGGGGCAGTGCAGTGGTGTTCGAGCAGTAAAGGGGGTCATGCTGGGGGTGGTGTTTCAGGGTTTAGGGCAGTGCAGTGGTGTTCGGGCAGTGTAGGGGGCGGTGCAGGGGGTGGTGTTTCAGGGTTTAGGGCAGTGCAGTGGTGTTCGGGCAGTGTAGGGGGTGGTGCAGGGGGTGGTGTTTCAGGGTTTAGGGCAGTGCAGTGGTGTTCGGGCAGTGTAGGGGGTCGTGCTGGGGGTGGTGTTTCAGGGATTAGGGCAGTGCAGTGGTGTTCGGGCACTGTCGGGGGCGGTGCTGGGGCTGGTGTTTCAGGGTTTAGGGCAGTACAGTGGTGTTCGGGCATTGTAGGGGGTGGTGCTGGGGCTGGTGTTTCAGGGTTTAGGGCAGTGCAGTGGTGTTCGGGCAGTGTAGGGGGTCGTGCTGGGGCTGGTGATTCAGGGTTTAGGGTAGTGCAGTGGTGTTCGGGCAGTGTAGGGGGTCGTGCTGGGGCTGGTGTTTCAGGGTTTAGGGCAGTGCAGTGGTGTTCGGGCAGTGTAGGGGGTCATGCTGGGGCTGGTGTTTCAGGGTTTAGGGCAGTGCAGTGGTGTTTGGGCAGTGTAGGGGGTCTTGCTGGTGCTGGTGTTTCAGGGTTTAGGGCAGTGCAGTTGTGTTCGGGCAGTGTAGGGGGTCGTGCTGGGGGTGGTGTTTCAGGGTTTAGGGCAGTGCAGTAGTGTTCGGGCAGTGTAGGGGGTCGTGCTGGGGCTAGTGTTTCAGGGTTTAGGGCAGAGCAATGGTGCTCAGGCCGTGTAGGGGGTTGTGCTGGGGGTGATGTTTCAGGGTTTAGGGCAGTGCAGTGGTGTTAGGGCAGTGTAGGGGGTCGTGCTGGGGGTGGTGTTTCAGGGTTTAGGGCAGTGCAGTGGTGTTCCGGCAGTGTAGGGGGTCGTGCAGGGGTGGTGTTTCAGGGTTTAGTGCAGTGGTGTTCGGGCAGTGTAGGGGGTCGTGCTGGGGTGGTGTTTCAGGGTTTAGGGCAGTGCAGTGGTGTTCGGGCAGTGTAGGGTGTCGTGCTGAGGGGTGGTGTTTCAGGGTTTAGGGCAGTGCAGTAGTGTTTGGGCAGTGTAGGGGGTCGTGCAGGGGTGGTGTTTCAGGGTTTAGGGCAGTGCAGTGGTGTTCGGCCAGTGTAGGTAGTCTTGCTGGGGGTGATGTTTCAGGGTCTAGGGCAGTGCAGTAGTTTTTGGGCAGTGTAGGCGGTCGTGCTGGGGCTGGTGTTTCAGGGTTTAGGGCAGTGCAGTGGTGTTCGGGCAGTGTACGGGGTTGTGCTGGGGCTGGTGTTTCAGGGTTTAGGGCAGTGCAGTGGTGTGCGGGCAGTGTACGGGGTTGTGCTGGGGCTGGTGTTTCAGGGTTTAGGGCAGTGCAGTGGTGTTCGGGCAGTGTAGGGGGTCGTGCTGAGGCTGGTGTTTCAGGGTTTTGGGCAGAGCAGTGGTGTTCGGGCAGTGTAGGGGGTCATGCTGGGGGTGGTGTTTCAGGGTTTAGGGCAGTGCAGTGGTGTTCGGGCAGTGTAGGGGGTCTTGCTGGGGGTGGTGTTTCAGGGTTTAGGGCAGTGCAGTGGTGTTCGGGCAGTGTAGGGGGTCTTGCTGGTGGTGGTGTTTCAGGGTTTAGGGCAGTGGTGTTCGGGCAGTGTAGGGGTTTTGCTGGGGGTGATGTTTCAGGGTTTAGGGCAGTGGTGTTCGGGCAGTGTAGGGGGTCTTGCTGGGGGTAGTGTTTCAGGGTTTAGGGCGGTGCAGTGGTGTTCGTGCAGTGTAGGGGGTAGTGCTGGGGGTGGTGTTTCAGGGTTTAGGGCAGTGCAGTAGTGTTCGGGCAGTGTAGGGGGTCGTGCAGGGGGTGGTGTTTCAGGGTTTAGGGCAGTGCAGTGGTGTTCTGGCAGTGTAGGGGGTCATGCTGGGGGTGGGGTTTCAGGGTTTAGGGCAGTACAGTGGTGTTCGGGCAGTGTAGGGGGTCGTGCAGGGGGTGGTGTTTCAGGGTTTAGGGAAGTGCAGTGGTGTTCGGGCCATGTAGGGGGTCGTGCTGGGTCTGGTGTTTCAGGGTTTAGGGCAGTGCAGTGGTGTTCGGGCAGTGTAGGGGTCTTGCTGGGGGTGGTGTTTCAGGGTTGAGGGCAGTGGTGTTCGGGCAGTGTAGGGGGTCTTGCTGGGGGTGATGTTTCAGGGTTTAGGGCAGTGCAGTGGTGTTCGGGCAGTGTAGGGGGTCGTGCTGGGGCTGGTGTTTCACGGTTTAGGGCAGTGCAGTGGTGTTCGGGCAGTGTAGGGGGTCGTGCTGGGGCTGGTGTTTCAGGGTTTAGGGCAGTGCAGTGGTGTTCAGGCAGTGTAGGGGGTCGTGCTGGAGGCTGGTGTTTCAGGGTTTAGGGCAGTGCAGTGGTGTTCGGGCAGTGTAGGGGTCGTGCTGGGGCTGGTGTTTCAGGGTTTAGGGCAGTGCAGTGGTGTTCGGGCAGTGTAGGGGTCGTGCTGGGGCTGGTGTTTCAGGGTTTAGGGCAGTGCAGTGGTGTTCGGGCAGTGTAGGGGGTCGTGCTGGGGCTGGTGTTTCAGGGTTTAGGGCAGTGCAGTGGTGCTCGGGCAGTGTAGGGGGTCGTGCTGGGGGTGATGTTTCAGGGTTTAGGGTAGTGCAGTGGTGTTCGGGCAGTGTAGGGGGTCGTGCAGGGGCTGGTGTTTCAAGGTTTAGGGCAGTGCAGTGGTGTTCGGGCAGTGTAGGGGGTCGTGCTGGGGCTGGTGTTTCAGGGTTTTGGGCAGAGCAGTGGTGTTCGGGCAGTGTAGGGGGTCATGCTGGGGGTAGTGTTTCAGGGTTTAGGGCAGTGCAGTGCAGTGGTCTTCGGGCAGTGTAGGGGGTCGTGCTGGGGGTGGTGTTTCAGGGTTTAGGTCAGTGGTGTTCGGGCAGTGTAGGGGGTCTTGCTGGGGGTGATGTTTCAGGGTTTAGGGCAGTGCAGTGATGTTCGGGCAGTGTAGGGGGTCTGGCTGGGGGTAGTGTTTCAGGGTTTAGGGCAGTGCAGTGGTGTTCGGGCAGTGTAGGGGGTCATGCTGGGGGTGGTGTTTCAGGGTTTAGGGCAGTGCAGTGGTGTTTGGGCAGTGTGGGGGGTCGTGCAGGGGGTGGTGTTTCAGGGTTTAGGGCAGTGCAGTGGTGTTCGGGCAGTGTAGGGCGTCTAGCTGGGGGTAGTGTTTCAGGGTTTAGGGTAGTGCAGTGGTGTTTGTGTAGTGTAGGGGTCGTGCTGGGGGTAGTGTTTTAGGGTTTAGGGTAGTGCAGTGGTGTTTGTGTAGTGTAGGGGTCGTGCTGGGGTAGTGTTTTAGGGTTTAGGGTAGTGCAGTGGTGTTTGGGTAGTGTAGGGGTGGTGCTGGGGGTAGTGTTTCAGGGTTTAGGTTAGTGCAGTGGTGTTTGGGCAGTGTAGGGGGTCGTGCTGGGGGTAGTGTTTTAGGGTTTAGGGTAGTGCAGTGGTGTTCTGTGTAGTGTAGGGGGTCGTGCTGGGGGTAGTGTTTTAGGGTTTAGGGTAGTGCAGTGGTGTTTGGGCAGTGTAGGGGGTCCTGCTGGGGTAGTGTTTTAGGGTTTAGGGCATGCAGTGGTGTTTGGGCAGTGTAGGGGGTCGTGCTGGTGGTAGTGTTTCTGGGATTTAGGGCAGTGCAGTGGTGTTCGGGCAGTGTAGGGGTCGTGCTGGGGGTGGTGTTTCAGGGTTTAGGGCAGTGCAGTGGTGCTTCGGGCAGTGTAGGGGGTCATGCTGGGGGTGGTGTTTTAGGGTTTAGGGCAGTGCAGTGGTGTTCTGGCAGTGTAGGGGGTCATGCACGGGTGGTGTTTCAGGGTTTAGGGCAGTGCAGTGGTGTTCGGGCAGTGTAGGGTATTGTGCTGGGGCTGGTGTTTCACGGGTTTAGGGCAGTGCAGTGGTGTTCGGGCAGTGTAGGGGGTCGTGCTGGGGCTGGTGTTTCAGGGTTTAGGGCAGTGCAGTGGTGTTCGGGCAGTGAAGGCGGTCGTGCTGGGGCTGAGTGTTTCAGGGTTTAGGGCAGTGCAGTGGTGTTCGGGCAGTGTAGGGGGTCGTGCGGGGGCTGGTGTTTCAGGGTTTAGGGCAGTGCAGTGGTGCTCGGGCAGTGTAGGGGGTCGTGCTGGGGGTGATGTTTCAGGGTTTAGGGTAGGGCAGTGGTGTTCGGGCAGTGTAGAGGGGTCGTGCAGGGGCTGGTGTTTCAGGGTTTAGGGCAGTGCAGTGGTGTTCGGGCAGTGTAGGGGGTCGTGCTGGGGCTGGTGTTTCATGGTTTTGGGCAGAGCAGTGGTGTTCGGGCAGTGTAGGGGGGTCATGCTGGGGGTGGTGTTTCAGGGTTTAGGGCAGTGCAGTGGTCTTCGGGCAGTGTAGGGGGTCGTGCTGGGGGTGGTGTTTCAGGATTTAGGTCAGTGGTGTTCGGGCAGTGTGAGGGGTCTTGCTGGGGGTGATGTTTCAGGGTTTAGGGCAGTGCAGTGATGTTCGGGCAGTGTAGGGGGTCTGGCTGGGGGTAGTGTTTCAGGGTTTAGGGCAGTGCAGTGGTGTTCGGGCAGTGTAGGGGGTCATGCTGGGGGTGGTGTTTCAGGGTTTAGGGCAGTGCAGTGGTGTTCGGGCAGTGTAGGGGGTCGTGCTGGGGGTGGTGTTTCAGGGTTTAGGGCAGTGCAGTGGTGTTCGGGCAGTGTAGGGGGTCTTGCTGGGGGTGGTGTTTCAGGGTTTAGGGCAGTGCAGTGGTGTTCGGGCAGTGTAGGGGGTCATGCTGGGGGTGGTGTTTCAGGGTTTAGGGCAGTGCAGTGGTGTTCGGGCAGTGTAGGGGGTCGTGCTGGGGGTGGTGTTTCAGGGTTTAGGGTAGTGCAGTGGTGTTCGGGCAGTATAGGGGGTCTTGCTGGGGCTGGTGTTTTAGGGTTTAGGGCAGTGCAGTGGTGTTCGGGCAGTGTAGGGGGGTCGTGCTGGGGCTGGTGTTTCAGGGTTTAGGGCAGTGCAGTGGTGTTCGGGCAGTGTAGGGGTCGTGCTGGGGGTGGTGTTTCAGGGTTTAGGGCAGTGCAGTGGTGTTCGGGCAGTGTAGGGGTCGTGCTGGGGGTGGTGTTTCAGGGTTTAGGCTAGCAGTGGTGTTCGGGCAGTGTAGGGGGTCTTGCTGGGGGTGAGTGTTTCAGGGTTTAGGGCAGTGCAGTGGTGTTCGGGCAGTGTAGGGGGTCGTGCTGGGGGTAGTGTTTCAGGGTTTAGGGCAGTGCAGTGGTGTTTGGGCAGTGTAGGGGGTCGTGCTGGGGGTGGTGTTTTCAGGGTTTAGGGCAGTGCAGTGGTGTTCGGGCAGTGTAGGGGGTCGTGCTGAGGGTGGTGTTTCAGGGTTTAGGGCAGTGCAGTGGTGTTCGGGCAGTGTAGGGGGTCGTGCTAGGGGTGGTGTTTCAGGGTTTAGGGCAGTGCAGTGGTGTTTCTGGGCAGTGTAGGGGATCGTGCTGGGGCTGGTGTTTCAGGGTTTAGGGCAGTGCAGTGGTGTTCGGGCAGTGTAGGGGGTCGTGCTGGGGGTAGTGTTTTAGGGTTTAGGGTAGTGCAGTGGTGTTTGTGGCAGTGTAGGGGGTCGTGCTGGGTCTGGTGTTTCAGGGTTTAGGGCAGTGCAGTGGTGTTCGGCCAGTGTAGGGGTCGTGCTGGGGGTGGTGTTTCAGGGTTTAGGGCAGTGCAGTGGTGTTCGGGCAGTGTAGGGGTCTTGCTGGGGGTGGTGTTTCAGGGTTTAGGGCAGTGCAGTGGTGTTCGGGCAGTGTAGGGGGTCCTGCTGGGGGTAGTGTTTCAGGGTTTAGGGCAGTGCAGTGGTGTTCGGGCAGTGTAGGGGGTCGTGCTGGGGATGGTGTTTCTAGGGTTTAGGGCAGTGCAGTGGTGTTCGTGGCAGTGTAGGGGGTCGTGCTGGGGCTGGTGTTTCAGGGCTTAGGGCAGTGCAGTGGTGTTCGGGCAGTGTAGGGGGTCATGCTGGGGGTGGTGTTTCAGGGTTTAGGGCAGTGCAGTGGTGTTCGGGCAGTGTAGGGGTCGTGCACGGGGCTGGTGTTTCAGGGTTTAGGGCAGTGCAGTGGTGTTCGGAGCAGTGTAGGGGGTCGTGCTGGGGGTGGTGTTTCAGGGTTTAGGGCAGTGCAGTGGTGTTCGGGCAGTGTAGGGGGTCATGCTGGGGGCTGGTGTTTCAGGGTTTAGGGCAGTGCAGTGGTGTTCGGGCAGTGAAGGCGGTCTTGCTGGGGCGTGGTGTTTCAGGGTTTAGGGCAGTGCAGTGTGATGTTCGGGCAGTGTGGGGGGTCATGCTGGAGGCTAGTGTTTCAGGGTTTAGGGCAGTGCAGTGGTGTTCGGGCAGTGTAGGGGGTCGTGCTGGGGGTGGTGTTTCAGGGTTTAGGGCAGGTGCAGTGGTGTTCCGGGCAGTGTAGGGGGTCGTGCAGGGGCTGGTGTTTCAGGGTTTAGGGCAGTGCAGTGGTGTTCGGGCAGTGTAGGGGGTCGTGCTGGGGCGTGGTGTTTCAGGTTTTAGGGCAGTGCAGTGGTGTTCGGGCAGTGTAGGGGGTCGTGCTGGGGGTAGTGTTTCAGGGTTTAGGGCAGTGCAGTGGTGTTCGGGCAGTGTAGGGGGTCGTGCTGGGGGTGGTGTTTCAGGGTTTAGGGCAGTGGTGTTCGGGCAGTGTAGGGGGTCTTGCTGGGGGTGATGTTTCAGGGTTTAGGGCAGTGCAGTGGTGTTCGGGCAGTGTAGGGGGTCTTGCTGGGGGTAGTGTTTCAGGGTTTAGGGCAGTGCAGTGGTGTTCGGGCAGTGTAGGGGTCATGCTGGGGTGGTGTTTCAGGGTTTAGGGCAGTGCAGTGGTGTTCGGGCAGTGTAGGGGGGTCGTGAAGAGGGTGGTGTTTCAGGGTTTAGGGCAGTGCAGTGGTGTTCGGGCAGTGTAGGGGGTCGTGCTAGGGGTGGTGTTTCAGGGTTTAGGGCAGTGCAGTGGTGTTCGGGCAGTGTGGGGGGTCATGCTGGGGCTGGTGTTTCAGGGTTTAGGGCAGTGCAGTGGTGTTCGGGCAGTGTAGGGGGTCGTGCAGGGGGTAGTGTTTTAGGGTTTAGGGTAGTGCAGTGGTGCTTGTGTGTAGTGTAGGGGTCGTGCTGGGGTGAGTGTTTTAGGGTTTAGGGTGAGTGCAGTGGTGTTTGTGTAGGTAGTGGGTCATGTTTTAGGGCAGTGCAGTGGTGTTTGGGCAGTGTAGGGGTCGTGCTGGGGGTAGTGTTTTAGGATTTAGGTTAGTGCAGTGGTGTTTGGGCAGTGTAGGGGAGGTCGTGCTGGGGGTAGTGTTTCAGGGTTTAGGGTAGTGCAGTGGTGTTCGGGTATGTGTGAGGGTCTGTGCTGGGGTGAGTGTTTTAGGGTTTAGGGCAGTGCAGTGGTGTTTTGGGTAGTGTAGGGGTCTGTGCTGGTGGGTAGTGTTTGTAGGACTTAGGTTAGTGCAGTGTGTGTTTTTGGGCTAGTGTAGGGGGCCCTGCCGGGGGCAGTGTTTTAGTGATAAGGACAATGCATCAGTGCCTGATGGTGTCGAGGTCGTGCTGGGGGTAGTGCTACAGGTTAAGAACGTGCAGTGGTGGTTTTTATAGATGATAGGGATCATGTTTGAAGTGTAGTTTACTACCTGATGAGTCTGCCACTATAAATGCAAAAAACTAAAATAAAAGTGTTTTACCCTTTTGGGCTACATCTGGGTAATATTTGTGCTACATTTGGCTCTTTTCACTGAGTGGCCATCTTGGAAGACTTCTTTGTTATGAAGTTTCCGAATTTCTTCATTTACTGCAGTCTCCTCAGTAGGAAATGCTTTCAGTTTTTACTTTGATTCCATCAAGAAGGCATTCAGATGTGTCTGCACAGTCTACCATAAATTCAGAATGTTAGCACTCTAGTTGCTCATTAGATCACTGGAGTAAAGTTACTGCTCACCGAGGAGTTAACTGGAAGTCTACTGCTGGTATTGAAAGTGATTGTTTCAGTCTGCATGTCAGAATTTTCTAATGAAATAGAAGAGGATTTGAGATCTCACTTAAAAACATGCCCTAAATTTTCTTTTCTGCAGCACTAACCATAATTTCTATGTCAAAAGAACCCCTCATTTTGTTCCTTTCCAAATTAAATGTTTTAAGTGTTACCGGTTTATTCCAATCAAGATGGCTTCAGGTGTGCCATACTTTGTCATGAGTAAGGCTGTTAGCGCTCTAGTTGTTCTTTAGAACACTCTGGGAAGCTGCAGTAGAACACAAAGGCATCAACTGACAGGCTGCTCCTGTTGAAATATAACAGGAAGATATTTGAGATCACACTTGAAATATGTCCTAATTCCTTTCTTTCTACAGCACTAACCATAATTTCTATGACAAAATGAACCCCATCATTTTGTTCCTTTTTAAATTAAATGTTTTAAGTGTTACCAGTTTATTCCAATCAAGATGGCTTCAGGTGTGCCATACTTTTGTCATAAGTAGGCTGTTAGCACTCTAGTTGTTCTTTAGAACACTCAGGAGAGCTGCAGTAGAACACAAAGGCATCAACTGGCAGGCTGCTCCTGTTGAAATATAACAGGAAGATATTTGAGATCACACTTGAAACATGTCCTAATTTTTCTTTCTACAGCACTAACCATAATTTCTATGACAAAATGAACCCCATCATTTTGTTCCTTTTTAAATTAAATTGTTTAAGTGTTACCAGTTTATTCCAATCAAGATGGCTTCAGGTGTGCCATACTTTTGTCATAAGTAAGGCTGTTAGCACTCTAGTTGTTCTTTAGAACACTCTGGGAAGCTGCAGTAGAACACAAAGGAATCAACTGACAGTCTTTGCCCTTGTTGGATGTACATTGTTGTACTGAGAATGTCAGACTTCATTCTCACATGAGTAAGAAAGATAATGTGAATTTACAGAAAATATGCTCTCATTTTGGCTTCTGGAGCACCTTCCAAAACCTCCATGGGACAAGCATGAGAAAATAGTGTTCTCTCAAACATGATTCATGATATCCCAGCAGAAAGGTTTTTCACATGGTAAAATCACCTTAGAATACACCACAATTCCTAAAATTAGTATGGTACCATCAACAAATAAATTCTAATGTAACTAAAGCCTGTTATCACCCTTTATAGTTCTCCTTTTGGTGACCCTCAACATCTTCTATTCACTACAATGCATTTCAATGAGGTACTATCATTTATATTGGTCCCAAGATGGCTGCCAGCAATTCCAGGATGAAGTGCTGACAGCCAATCAGATCTCACGATGATGTGTGGTTAGGCTCCGCCCAGATATATATGTGACTTTTACTTTTGATTTTCTCAGGAACTACTGAACAGATTTACACTCATTTAAGCAAAAGGCACGGCCACCGGAACCAAGGGCTACCTCTTTGCCAAATTTGGTGCAATCTCCGTTCAGCAGTTCGGGCTGTAGCTGCGACTGAAGGTTCCTTTATGGAAAATGAATGGGAAAACACGCTGGGACCCTTTTTTTTTCTCGGCCCCCGCTTGATCGTATCACCCTCGAGACTTTCAGGATAGGAGCGGACCGGAGCGCTCCAACAAGTTGGAAACTTTCGCGAAGATTCGTCAACCGGCGCCAACGGTTATTTCAAATAGAATGTCGCGGATTTCTATGGATAATAGGTTTTAACTATAACTATCTACTGGCGACCGCTAGTAGATAATATATATATATATATATATATATATATATATATATATATATGTAAAAATATATACACACATACATACTTATATGTATTTATAAAAATACACAGAAATATATATATTTTCATACATATTTTAAAACTGCATGTCTTTACCATGCAAGTCTTTTCAAAGAAAAATTAAGCATTTTGCAGATAACTATGAAGCCATCATATATATATATATATAGAAATTCACTGAAAAAACCATAGGTTTTAGGGACAGTTATAGTTAGTTGGACATTTGCACTCGTACAAAACCATAGAAATTCCCCCGTTATAGTTAGTTCAGCTAACTATAACTCTGACGCCCATAATGCACTGCTGATGACGTCACATATTACATCACTCATGACATGGTCAGTGACATCACTGATGACATCACTGATGACATCTCAAATGACATCACTGATGACATCACTGATGACATCATCCAGTGACTGTGTGTTTCTGTAAAGTTTAAATATGTTTAATATATATAGGGAAAGGCGTATTGAAGAATGAGTGGGTGTATAAGTGTCTGAATGGATGATTTAGTAGCGTGCGTGACTGACTCTACAAGTGAGTGATTAAACGTATCTTACTGAATGCATGGGTTAGTGACTAAACTGTGTGAATGTCTGTATCCGTCTGTTTGTTGGTGTGTAAGTGGATGCATGGATTTGCGAATAGCTACATGAGTGTCTATATGGGTTATTGATTGGTTCTCTGAGTATCTGTATGGCTGCCTGAGTGTTTGTGTGGGTGGGGTGTGTGTGACTCTGTACATAGATGTGTGAGTGGGTGATTCACTGGGTGCATGATTTCAAGAGTGCATCTGTGATGGACTGCTTGGGTGGGTGAGTGTGTGTATGGGTGTGTTAGTGAGTGAATGTATATCTCAGTGGTACATGTGCGAGTAACTACATATGTAAAAGGCAGTTATATATGTGTGTTAGAGTATTTAAATGGCTATAAAGTGAGAGTGTGTTGATAGTAGAGTGGCTGTATGGATGCGTGTGTGCTTGTATCAGTTATTGTATAAGAGCGTAAGAATGTGCTAGTATTTGTATGAGTAAGTGAGCTGGTGTGTGTATAACTGTATAGGTGAGTAAATGGGTGTGTGATTAATTTTTTGCATGACTGACTAGGTGTGTGAGTACCTCTATGGATGAGTGGCGGTGTGTGAGTGTTTATATAGGTGTATGAGTGCATATGATAGTCCTGTACTGAGTGACTGTAAGTATGAGTGACTGTACGGGTGAGGAGTGAGTGAGTGAGTGGATGTGTGTGTAGACCTAAGAATCAGTGAGTGGGTATGTAGTTTTTGGTGTTGGAGTGTCTATGGTTTTGAGAATGGCAGTCTTGTAATTTAGAGTGGGTGTATCAAAAGTTATATTAGGGTGTGAGAAGATGCATGAAATTATCACATGGGTGATGTCATCAGTGATGTCATTTGAGATGTCATCAGTGATGTCATCAGTGATGTCACTGACCATGTCATGAGTGATGTAATATGTGACGTCATCAGCAGTGCATTGCGAGGCGCGAGTTATAGTTAGCTGAACTAACTATAACGGGGGAATTTCTATGGTTTTGTACGAGTGAAATGTCCAACTAACTATAACTGTCCCTAAAACCTATGGTTTTTCAGTGAATTTCAAAGGGTTTTTAAATGCTAATTTCTAACTATAACGTGTCTGAAACCTATGGTTTTTTCAGTGAATTTCAAAGGTTTTTAAATGCTAATTTCTAACTATAACGTGCCTGAAACCTATGATTTTTAAGTGAATTTCAAAGGTTTTTAAATGCTAGTTTCTAACTATGCCTACAGAGGTAGGACATGTGAAGAAAAGAAGAAAAACGCACAGAAAGAAGCAAAGATGTGCAGAAAAGAACCAACAGAGGAGCAGAAAAGAGGCCTTGTTGCAAAATCATCCTGTGCCCACAACATTTTCAGACGGGTACTGGTGGTAACTGACTCTGACTAACCAGAGCCAGTGCTATGCTAAAAGACACTTAGAATACAGTGGAAACACCTACATACACTAGGGAACACTATGCGTTGGGGTACCCCTGTGATTAGCATGACCTCCTCTGCAAGTCCCTAGTACATAATAGGGCAGGGGGATTAAAACTACCTCTTAAAACGCTGCTACAGGGCGCGTTTGCACTGTGGTGAAGGGAGGAGGGCCTGAGGTGACATGTGTGCAAACGGCACCCCGTGGCGCGTTTTAAGTTGCGGGATTAAGTCCCCTTGAATCCTGAGGGTCCCTGGGGCCCAACTAGCCCCCAGGTACCTACAGTTAGGACCACAGAGCTGAGTTGCAGAGAGGCGTTCCGAGGCCACGCACCTTTTTTCACCTCTCTGCAACGCAACTCTGTTGTGCTTACTGAAGGTACCTGGTGGGCTAGTTGGCCCCAGAGTCCCTCAGGATTCAAAGGGGTAATTCCCCAACTTAAAACGCACCACAGAAGCGTGTTCTGCTACATGTCACCTGAGGCCCCGCCCCTCCCTTCACCACTGTGCAAACGCGCCCCGTGGTAGCGTTTTAAGTTGGAGATTAGGTCACCTTGAATCCTGAGGGTCCCTGGGGCCCAACTAGCCCACTAGGTACTTCCAGTAAGCACCACAGGCCTGCGTTGCAACGCCTGTAACAAATTGTGCAGTTGTGTTTAGGTAGTGAAGAGGGTCGTGCTGGGGGTAGTGTTTTAGGGTTTAGGGTAGTGCAGTGGTGTTTGTGTAGTGTAGGGGGTCATGCTGGGGGTAGATTTAGGGTTTAGGGTAGTGCAGTGGTGTTTGGGTAGTGTAGGGGGTCGTGCTGGGGGAGGTGTTTTAGGGTTTAGGGTAGTGCAGTGGTGTTTGGGTAGTGTGAGGGGTAGTGCTGGGGGTGAGTGTTTCAGGGTTTAGGGCAGTGCAGTGGTGTTTGGGCAGTGTAGGGGTCGTGCTGGGGGTGGTGTTTCAGGGTTTAGGGTAGTGCAGTGGTGTTCGGGCAGTGTAGGGGGTCGTGCTGGGGCTGGTGTTTCAGGGTTTAGGGCAGTGCAGTGGTGTTCGGGCAGTGTAGGGGGTCTGTGCTGGGGTGGTGTTTCAGGGTTTAGGGCAGTGCAGTGGTGTTCGGGCAGTGTAGGGGGTCGTGCTGGGGTGGTGTTTCAGGGTTTAGGGCAGTGCAGTGGTGTTCGGGCAGTGTAGGGGGTCGTGCTGGGGCTGGTGTTTCAGGGTTTAGGGCAGTGCAGTGGTGTTCGGGCAGTGTAGGGGGTCGTGCTGGGGGTGGTGTTTCAGGGTTTAGGGCAGTGCAGTGGTGTTCGGGCAGTGTAGGGGTCAGTGCTGGGGCTGGTGTTTCAGGGTTTAGGGCAGTGCAGTGGTGTTCGGGCAGTGTAGGGGTCTTGCTGGGGGTGGTGTTTCAGGGTTTAGGGCAGTGCAGTGGTGTTCGGGCAGTGTAGGGGGTCTTGCTGGGGGTGGTGTTTCAGGGTTTAGGGCAGTGCAGTGGTGTTCGGGCAGTGTAGGGGGTCGTGCTGGGGGGTGGTGTTTCAGGGTTTAGGAGCAGTGCAGTGGTGTTCGGGCAGTGTAGGGGGTCTTGCTGGGGGTGGTGTTTCAGGGTTTAGGGCAGTGCAGTGGTGTTCGGGCAGTGTAGGGGGTCTGCTGAGGCTGGTGTTTCAGGGTTTAGGGCAGTGCAGTGGTGTTCGGGCAGTGTAGGGGGTCGTGCTGGGGGTGATGTTTCAGGGTTTAGGGCAGTGCAGTGGTGTTCGGGCAGTGTAGGGGGTCGTGCTAGGGGTGGTGTTTCAGGGTTTAGGGCAGTGCAGTGGTGTTCGGGCAGTGTAGGGGGTCTTGCTGGGGGTGGTGTTTCAGGGTTTAGGGCAGTGCAGTGGTGTTCGGGCAGTGTAGGGGTCTTGCTGGGGCTGGTGTTTCAGGGTTTAGGGCAGTGCAGTGGTGTTCGGGCAGTGTGAGGGGGTCTTGCTGGGGCTGTGTGTTTCAGGGTTTAGGGCAGTGCAGTGGTGTTCGGGCAGTGTAGGGGTCTTGCTGGGGCTGGTGTTTCAGGGTTTAGGGCAGTGCAGTGGTGTTCGGGCAGTGTAGGGGGGTCTTGCTGGGGGTGGTGTTTCAGGGTTTAGGGCAGTGCAGTGGTGTTCGGGCAGTGTAGGGGTCGTGCTGGGGGTAGTGTTTCAGGGTTTAGGGTAGTGCAGTGGTGTTCGGGCAGTGTAGGGGGTCGTGCTGGGGTTGGTGTTTCGGGGTTTAGGGCAGTGCAGTGGTGTTCGGGCAGTGTAGGGGTCGTGCTGGGGCTGGTGTTTCAGGGTTTAGGGCAGTGCAGTGGTGTTCGGGCAGTGTAGGGGGTCGTGCTGGGGCTGGTGTTTCAGGGTTTAGGGCAGTGCAGTGGTGTTCGGGCAGTGTAGGGGTGACGTTGCTGGGGGAAGGTGTTTCAGGGTTTAGGGCAGTGCAGTGGTGCTTCGTGCAGTGTAGGGGGTCGTGCTGGGGGTAGTGTTTTAGGGTTTAGGGCAGTGCAGGGGTGTTCGTGCAGTGTAGGGGGTCATGCTGGGGTGGTGTTTCAGGGTTTTGGGCAGTGCAGTGGTGTTCGGGCAGTGTAGGGGGTCGTGCTGGGGGTGGTGTTTCAGGGTTTAGGTTAGTGCAGTGGTGTTCGGGCAGTGTAGGGCACTTGCTGGGGGTGGTGTTTCAGGGTTTAGGGCAGTGCAGTGGTGTTCGTGCAGTGTAGGGGGTCTTGCTGGGGCTGTTGGTTCAGGGTTTAGGGCAGTGCAGTGGTGTTCGGGCAGTGTAGGGGGTCATGCTGGGGCTGATGTTTCACGGTTTAGGGCAGTCCAGTGATGTTCGGGCAGTGTAGGGGGTCATGCTGGGTGTGGTGTTTAGGTTTTAGGGCAGTGCAGTGGTGTTCGGGCAGTGTAGGGGGTCGTGCAGGGGGTGGTGTTTCAGGGTTTAGGGCAGTGCAGTGGTGTTCGAGACAGTGTAGGGGTCTTGTTGGGGGTGGTGTTTCAGGGTTTAGTGCAGTGGTGTTCAGGCAGTGCAGGGGGTCGTGCTGG